>JAJPUD010003466.1:86736-149217 GCA_023553655.1 Myrmecobius fasciatus
TTTCTTTCTTTCTTTCTTTCTTTCTTTCTTTCTTTCTTTCTTTCTTTTTTTTGCCAAGGCAATTTGGAGGATATCTTTCTATTTGAACATGACTAATTCTTTCATCAAATTTCTTCCAATTTATTTTTCTCCTATGAAAATTCAGGTATATATCATTTAAATTAAGAACCAAAAATATATTCTAGTTGTCCAGGTAGAAAATGTATTTTTTAAAAAAAATATTGGCTCAATGAGGGAATATTTGAGCTCAAGGGCAATTCAGTAAAAGGAATATGTAATTACCTGGTACTGAGCACACTGGAGAACAAATGGGGATCTGGGGAGCAGGAGGGGAGGCATGAAAGAAAAGCTGCAGAGAAAAAGCAGTCACTTAAAGAGCATCTGATAATGTTATTTGGATATCTCATTGGATGAGAGATTCTCAAAGAACCTTATGCTGAGTAGGTGGAAGAGACATTTCAAATAAACGTCCCCAAGATTTATTTCCCTTTAAACATTTTTTGTCCTGTAAAGAGAAAAAAGACAAGTATTTGAAAAATTCCCCCCAAAATTCAACCTTTTAATCTAGTCCTTTAAACAGAGTAGTTGAGTGGCTTAGTGGAAAAAGTATGGAGCCTAGAAGAAAGAAGACTTCTCCTTCTGAGTTCAAATCTGGTCTCAGATACCTAATTAGCTGTCTGACCCAGGGCAGATCATTTGACCATTTTTGTCTGTTTTCTCATCTGTAAAATGAACTGGAAAAGAGATGGCAAATTAAAGCAGTATTTTTCCTAAGAAAATCCGAAAAGGGGTTACAAAGAGTCAAAAATGACTAAACAACAATAACAAAAATCTTCAGCCATTTGACTTTGCAGCATTGACTGAAATGTTAGGTTAAGATGATTTTCCTAATTTGTGTAAACTGCATTGTGTTTTAGCATAGGAAAGTTTTCCAAAAGCTTGAAATTATAGCCAATTTTTCAAAATTATTTTTTCTAAGTGTGGGATGAGTCATAAAAAAGTAATTTCATTTTGTTAACCCATACTTACTTCTTACAATGACAATACAAAACTTTCTGTAATTCACAGGGCAAGCCATCACTTATGATGCCCATTGAATTATTCTGGCTTCACATCCAATATTTCTTTACACCAAACTACTGAATCTCAGCTTTAGGACCTAAGAAATCATTGTTTCATCCTCAGATAAAACTGGATAAAGAACTCTTATAGTAGTTAAAATATGCACTTGTGTTTTAAAAGGTAGATGTTTCAAAGGGATGCCTATTAAATGGATAAAATATTGAGGCAAGTGAGAAATGAGTATGTGATTTTATTATGCTGGTTAAGTATTACAGCTTTATCATGAACTGGTAAATAAAGACTAAATTCACAACCATGGTCAATATTTGATCACTAACAGCAAAAACTACAGGAAGGTCACTTTGCCAATTGGCACGAGTTAAGAATTCCCCAATTCTCCCAATTTTTTTTAAGACATCAAAAGGATACATTAACACTTTTTTTCTCTAAATCAAAATATTTTAAGTAACAACTTCAGTCTGAATACACCCATTTGCCATCACTGTAAGCTTATCTATTAGTTCTGACTTCATTATGCCCACCAGCTTCAAGATCCACTGTGGTATTCAATTGTTTGTTGAAAACTAAGACTTAGTCTTTATTGTCAATTACCACTTTTTCTATCTTCAATAGTGGCTGTAATTGAAAATCATTTTTATCTTTGTATAATTAACTATATGCTTCAAAAATATGTTCATAACAAAGGCAAAGGTTGAAAATATCCAGGAAGATTTAACCTTTTTCTGATAGTTGGCTATTTAACAACAATATGATAGTTTTCACTTTTAGCATGCACACATATTATACACATATACACTGTTCAAAAAGTCTTAGTCCAGTTATATTTAATGCTTAGTGCTATATCTACACATTCACAGAAGCTGCTAACTTCTTTAAGTTTAGTTGAGATAGCAGCAAATTAATTCAAATTACTAAAAAAAATCTTTAAATATATGTTCTAAAATGTGAAATTCTATCTATCACAGAGGAAAATTCCAATCTCAAATAAAAACTAACAAATCAAGCCAGTTAAACATTTATCGTAGGATACTGCTTTTTAAAAAGAAATTGCAAGCTATATTTAAGCCACCTAAAAATTAAATTCAAATGTTAAGGAAAACAGCATGAAATTTTAAGCAAGCAATGATTCATCATTTCAATTCCTCATAGGTAATATCCCAAGATGGATTCAACAACATTCTAACAAAATTCCATGTTCATTAGTATTACTGAATATTACTGACATGTACTGCAAAATCATCAGTATGCATTAATTTTTTTAAAAACTTGATATGTTCATGAAAAAGGTGAAATAACAGACTAATAAGTACTATCTCAATTTGGAAAAGGGTTAAGAAATAATTTTTCAAATCTGGAAATTCTCCTTTGAAAGGCTGTTATTAAGTGCTATTCACTCTTACCTTCTTGAAATATTTCTTTCTCTCATTCATAATATATCCCAATAACACTACATAAAGATTTTAGGTTATATATAAGGTTAAATGCACCCACACTTTCAGGCACACAAAGGCAAAAACATGGGAAACTACTGTGAGCTATTTCATGTGGGTGTGCGTTTCTAAAATAAAAAGTATTATCACGCCAACAGATGTAAGTCTGCTAAATGATCAAGTCAGACTTGAAATTCTGTTTTGACAGTTCCACCAGAGCTCTTGAGAAACACAAAAATGTTTAGTGATATGAATGAAGATGAAGCAAAACTGATGTGAGGACAATAAAGTTTGTAAAGATTTTCTCCTGATATGTATTTTCTAGTATATACTATATCTAAGGGCATACCAGATTATCTATGGTCTGTGGTCAGTTTTTCCATCATAGCATAGGACTCAAGTTTAATACATTAATATATAATCACTTAGAGAACTCTATTTCATTTTTGAAGTAAATTTTCATATTGTGTGATTGTCTTATTGGGTGTGAGAAACAGTTTGTTTTAATACAAAAGTCTTTTTGAATTTTTGCGATTCAATGAGGTAAAGTCAAATAACATACATTATATATGTGTGCATATGATATATACATGTATTTATAGTTTCATACATATTTACATATTGCTTCATATATGTTTATAAATATTTGAAATCATAATCCTATTGTAAAAAAATCTGGCACTATAATTTATCTGAATGCTGTAAACCACATGTTGTTACATAGAGACTATTTTCTTTCATAGCAGATAATAAATTATCAAGATCAAAGAATAGAAAATATTATACTCAATGGACAAAATATACTTGTCAATCTGGCCACATTATAGCATTCAGGAATAAAGTTACAATTCCATATAGCTTTGTATACAATATTTTTTTCCCATCCCTGAAAGCAAAGTTTTTTTTTCCCACAGAATTTCTTTATCCCCTTTTTTATACTGAGGTAATATAATTATTTACTTATTTTCCCCAATTTTTTGAAGCTAATTCAATTTTGTTTCCAGATGTAAGACAGACCACAAATGATGGTCAAACACAATTAAGAAACAGGTGTCTCTAGGATACACATATCTAACTGGAACAGCATATCATATGTTCTGCTTGAGAAGTGGCAACTACAAATGCTTTCAAAAATATTACACATCTGTATGAGGAAAAAAACTGGATATAAGTCAAGCATATCCTTGGGCATGATATTTCTTTTTCAAAATAATAAAATGGCACATTTACATTTCACAATGCAATATCTTAACACTAGTATATACTTTACTAATCCCAACAAAGTTATATTGAAAAAAAAATCACATTGATACAGTAGAAACTGAAGTATTGCACAAGTTACATTATTAATGAAAATAATACATTTTTAATTCTTTAAAACAACGCAATCTCCAGGCTCTTTTCAATTGCTACAAGGCAGAACTTAGGGTCCAAAGCTGTGCTTACCCAATGTTTACCTAGTTTTATTTTTTATTATGAACACAGTCAAGGTTATTTTAATTGGAAATGGTCAGTCCTTCCTTTAAGCTTCCACAAAAGAGACACATGGATGTCGATTTTTCATGGGTTGAAGAAGGCCAATTATTTTTAACAAAAATAGCTAGATAAACGCCAAGCCCAAGCTATTTCCAGATCATAAGATGGTAAACGTCTGGACTGAATCTGCGGAAACAAAGTAGGCGAAAACTAAAGAGGAAGGGGGTGGGGAGTGGGTATGGGAACGGGGGTTCCCTTCTTTCCGACCGAGCAGTGCGACTCTGCCTGGTATCTGCATAGGTTCAGAAAGACACATCTGTGAATGCATGCGAGTGAGTGGGTATGTGAGTGTGTGTGTGTATTCCATACAAACCCAATAAACAAACAAAACCCTGCGGCAAGGGAGGGAGCATCTTCAAGATTTCAGGACAGGAACCGAAACCTAGTCTACCTGTCACTTGTCTTTTAACTCCAGCCCTCAGCGCTGGCAAGATATCTCTATTCATTGCCCGGATACAGGGTTCTGGGACTTGTGGGGTTTTGTTTCCTTTTGTTTATCACTATTATTATTCTTTGGCCCTGAAGCTCTAGTTTGCCCAGCCGCACACCATCTCCCTTCCCCCGCAAAAAAGAACTCCCTAATGCCCCCAACCATCTTCTTCCCTCCCCCGCCCCCCTACTCCACCATCCCATGTTACAGAGAGCCACACACACCAAGAAGAGCGGCTTCCCTCTCAAGCCCCCAAACCAATAATCCCTTTCCCCGAAGCGCTCGGATCCTTACATCAGTCGGAGGGGCGGTGGGTGGGTTTCTCTAGTGCCAGCGTCTTGCAAATGGATGGTGGCAGCGCTGGGCACCAGCGGTCCTCTCCGGCCGCTCAGGGCTCTCGCGCTCTGCTTGTGTATGCCTCTGTCTCTCTGTGTGTGTCTGTATATGTCTCTCTCTTTCTCTCTTTCTCCTCTCCCTCCCTTCCTCTCTCCTTGTTCTCTCCTCCCGGCTTAAGAGCCAAAGCTTTCTACTTGCAACCCAAACCTGCCCAGGCTACGGAGCATGCCCAGTTTGGCTGCTCCGAGCCACTTAGAGTGTTAGCAATGTGCGGATCCTGCTGCTGCTGCTACTGCTGCTGCTGCTGCTGCTGCCCCTGTTGTTGCTGCTGCTGTTGCTGCTGTCGCTGTTGCTGCTGCTGCTGCTGCTGCTGCTGCTGCTGTTGCTACTGCTGCTGCTGCTGCTGCTGCTGCTCCTCCTCCTCTTCCTCCTTCTCCCTGATTTAGGGAAACGTCGGGGCTAAGAGGAGGAAGAGCAGAAAGGGGAAGAGCGAGCCTCAGGGTGGGAATAGCTAGGTATCCAGCCAGGGGCCAGACTCCAGAATCAACCCCAGGATGTCTAGGGGTTAGGCAAGCGAGGGGTGCGAGCAGGAGATGAGGTGGGTAGGGCGCCCCGTCTGGGGAAGCAGACGGTCTACACTGTTTCTACTTGCTGAAAGGAAGGATGAGGCAGAGAAAGGAGGGGAGGTGGGAGGGGGAGAAGAAGCGGGAGAAGTGTGTGTGTGTGTGTGTGTGTGTGTGTGTGTGTATGTGAGTGAGTGTGTGAGAGAGAAGAGGGGGAGGAAGGAGAGGGAGAGAGAGAGAGAAAAAGAGAGAGAGAGAGAGAGAGAGAGAGAGAGAGAGAGAGAGAGAGAATACCAGCGCGCTCGCCTCTCCCTTACTCTCAGACCTCATCTCTTCCACCCCTCCCCCTCCATTCCTCCTCTTGGCAGGTGTGAATGTCTAGTCTGGGTCACAACTAGGAAACCTCAAGCGAGCCGCTGCTGGGGATTGGCCAAATCGGAGAGTGCCGTCATGACCGTGGGAAGAGAAGCAGAGCTTCCCAAGGGGATGGGGGGGGGGGTTGGAAGGAGAGGGGAGAAATGGATGGGGATCACGTGTGAACACACACCATAAAGCCACCCCGCGGTGGGGACCGGCGGTAAAGGATGCATAGCTTTGTGACAGTCCCAGATTAAAGAATGCAGAAAGGGGTTGCCAAAAAGGTGGGATCCAGACTCGAATACCCAGGATGCGCTCGAACTGGGAAATCCCGTGTTTCCCGGTACTAATTTGTCCTTTAAAAACAATCAGCCCTCTCTGCACTCAGGAGTAAAGACGGATGTGGGAAGGTGATGGAGGGCATCTGAATTAAACTCACAACCTTCTGGATATTGTCTTCACCCCCATATCCGGCTCACATTTTCAGACCTCATCCTTTTAAGTTACAGCCAAGTGTTGAACCTATAATTTCTCCGCCTCCTGGGTTTCTCTCTCTCATTCACACACTATTTCTATTCTTACTCTTTCCCCGCCTCCCTCTTCCCTCTTCCCTCTTCCCTCCTCCGGCCACCAAAACCCCGGAAAGTAGGACCTGCGCATTGTAAACTGCTTGGTGGCGCTCACAATCGAACTGGGCATGCTCAATAGCCTAAGCAGGTTTTGATTGCCAAGAGAGGAAAAAACTGCCTCTTGCAGACACCTGTGGTAATAAAATAGAGAAAAAAAGTGCGGGTGAAAACAACTGTCTAGTCTCAGAATTAAGACCGGCTTTTTATCTTTCCCCAAGTTCCAGTTGTCACGCACTGCCCCTGGACAGAGAAGAATGAGAAAAAGTTGCAAAACAGCAGTCAATTCTTAAAGTTAGAAAGGTCTAGAGGCCAAACTATTTTCTCTCAGTCTCTTTTTTGTGCTTCTTATACTTCTTGTAATTTATCTGAAGAAATGTAGTACCGGTTACAGCAGCTGTGTGTTTGTTTCTATATAGGCAAATGAAAAACCCAACTAGAGTTTTTCTCTAATAGGATGTCAAAAAATGACATGAACAAAAAGATGCAATGCAGTTGGCATTGTTTAGAAAGTCAGAATGGAGATCTCTGAGACACCGATTGACGCCCCTAAATCAGTGTTCAGAATATATCTTCGGGGGCAGCTAGGTGGCGCAGTGGATAGAGCACCAGCCCTGAAGTCAGGAGGACCTGAGTTCAAATCTGGTCTCAGACACGTAACAGCTGTGTGACCCTGGGCAAGTCACTTCACCCCAATTGCCTCAGCAAAAAAAAAAAAAAAAAGAACATACTGACAGAATATATCTTCATACCTATTCTATTGAGGGAGAGTATGGGCTTGTATGTATTTATTCACACCCACAGATACTTGTTTATCTGCATACAAATATTTGAACATTAGCTATATACCAATGTATCTGTACACCAGCTTTGTCTATATTCACCCCTTGCCTGAACATCTGCCCTGTGAAATGTGATATGTATTTTGTCTATTGCTGATGTTTGGTAATTGGGAATAATTTGTCCTTACACATCCAAACAAGACCTGCCATAAAGCTAGGCCTTTGGGGTCAAGATGGAATATGCAGCTAATATTTTAATTTAATTTAGTTCTTGATGTTAAAAATGTGTATACCACATGACTTTGGTTTTGCTTAGTTTTCTAATATAATGTGAATTAACACCAAAAAAATAATAATTTCAAGTGAAGAAAAGGCCTAATAAAAATGTAATAGAAAAGAGGAGGAATAGGATAATCAAGATCCACAAAGAAGTTGTGCTTCTTGCTGCATAGTGCAGAAGGAAAAAAAAAACTATATTATAGTTTTTTTGGAAATAGATTGCTGGCCTCAAGTGTTCTGTTTATAAACTAATATATTCATCATATTTGCTGAAGTACAAACACATCTATGTTATAAAGGCCAGTAAGCTTTTAGATTCAACTCTCTTTGACTCAGCTATCTATTTCATTTGCATAGTACTTTATAGTTTTTAAACATAAATTGCTATGAAAAATATATAACCCCAGTCTCAAAGTACATTGGTATGGAACTGTCTCCTTATTGAAGAAGATCAATGACCTTAGAGGCAGAGATGAAGTTGAGTGTAGGAGACAAGTTTGGTTTCTTAAATCTTCCATGAAAGGATTTTATGGCTTGCAGCTTTAACAGAGTTGGAAGAAGCCAATTCCATTTCAGGTTGCTGAAAGAAGACTCTGGGAAGACGGGAAGGGAGTTCAAATTCTCTCCATAATGTCCCTATCTTTGACTTGAAGGAACTTCCCTTTAAATAAGACCCAGGACTCTATTTCACTCTCAATTTCACTGTTGCCTCATTCCCTAGCAGAAAGTTCTTTACAATCAGTTGTCTTGCGTATATTTTCCAACTTTCTCTGGTTTCTGTTTTGCTATAGAATTGTATGAATTAGTTTCTTGGCTAAGTGGAATTGGTAAGAAAGGTTAAGCCTTTCATATAAAGCCTGAGGTTCTGTTCCCCTTGCCCCCATAATGAAACAACAATCAAAAGTTGAATTAAACCTGGAAAACATATCCCCTAGACTAAGACTATTTAAGGGAAAAGATAGATCATAAATCTAAAATAATGATTCCTTTCTTTAGGGAGACCACAGTGGCTTCCAGCTCCAACCTCTTACTTTCCCTCCTGGAGGAATTCAAGTCTTCCTTGGAGAAGGGTAAGGAGAAAAGATACTAGAAATCCTATTCTACCTCCCTACAAGCCACACAACCTTTCCATGGTACATATTAAGGGGCTACCCTCCTACAAATAGAATATAAGCCCCTTGTTTGACTTTCCTTTTTAACATTGTATCCTTACTGCTTTAAAAAGTACCTGGCACATAGTAGTGCTTTAATAAATATTTGTAGAACAAATGTTCACTGAATAAAGATAGGTATGGCAAGAATTATTTCTATTTTACACATAAAGAAGCAGTCTCAGAAAGGTTGTGACTTCCTTATGGTCCCATGGGTAGTAAATAGCAGTCAAATATGCATGTCTGCCTCTAACTCAGTGCTCTTTTCACTATTATGATGCTTTTCTGTTTTCTTCCTTTATCTTTGAAGAGGTCCTTATTGACCCTTAGAAAATTATAAGTTTTGAGTTGTTATCAAAAACCCTTGTAATGAAAGAGAAACAGCTAAACTAAATATATGAAAAATCATATATTAGAAAGGACACTGGGTTGTATTCATGAAACCTGGGTTTTCATCCTGGCTCAGCCACCACCTGCATAACCCTGAGCAAAGTAAAAGTCCTCAATTCCCTCATATTAAAATGTAGTTTGTCTGAATGATGTCCTCTGTAGAAGGGACTGTACACTCCTTGGAGCATGAAGAAGTCATATCAAGGGAGTATGCACCTAGTTCCCCTGACAACTTTCAAGGACATGCATGCTTAATGCTGAAAAAAAAATTGGCACTTTTTCCATTGAAACCTTGACGTTCCTTTGATACTTAGTCGGCCCCTTCCATCTTATGACGGCTGCTGAAGGGGAGGAGTCTTCCTGAAAACTTTATGGAAGAGAATTAACCACTGAACCAGGAAAATTTGCTTAGTCAGTACACTTAAAAAAAAAAAAAAAAAGTAACTCCATCTTCTGGCTCTTTCCCAACTTGTAGCATTTTGTTTTTCCTCTGGATTTCCCATGAAATCCAAAGTAAATTTCATATATACTTGTTTGATTTGAGTCTAGATCTTAAAACTCTAACTGCCTCTTCTGTTTTGTTTCTTTCTTTGTGCATAGGTGAGCATTGTGTTGTTGAACAATTGCAAAGTAGAAAGATGTTCTATGGAATCAGCTGCCTTGGAAGTAATGATTAGTTCCTTCCTCTTAATTGTTGGTCTTCATATTGAAGTCTTACAAACTCCATAAAAACTAGATTTGCAAGGAATCTGTGATTCCAGACCTATTGTTATGGATATTAAATCCCATAACCTTCTTCTTTGCAACATTATCTAAGCAATTGTACTGATTATAGTTATATACATGACTATAAAAGATGCCCTAATAGAAATACTTATAGTAAATTCTTTTTTTCCCCTTTCTTCTGGTCTGGACATGTACTCTGTCTGAATGAGTATATAATAGATGACTATATAATAGACTATATAATAATAGTCCCCTCTGGATCCACCAATAAAGAGAAAAATCACAATTCTCCTTATGCAAATCAGAAATTTAGTAACCAAAAAAAAAAATCTAAGTAAGATTGTGAGTCAAATGTCTTATTAAAAAAGGACTTCTGCAAATTGACCAGTAAGTTTGAATACCTCCAAAACTTATCCCATTCCTTTATTGGTTTCTTTCTGAGTATAACTACAAGGCAATGAGAAGCTATTTGGAGTTTATCACTGAAGTTCATTAGATTTGGGCTCAGAAGTAGTTTCTCTGTCTCCTCATCTCTTCCTAGCTCAAAAAGAGAGGGTTTTCTTTATTGCATCATGGCCTTCAACCAGACACGAAATAAACTCCTCTGTTTAATTAGTGAAATGGTTTTTATTTTTATTTTTAATATTACATTAGTCAATCCTAAGAATAAAGAAACATCCCTGAGAAAACCTATTTGGCTCCCCAATTTTATAATATCCATGAAAATGGTCCAAAGAGTATGTTTATGATAATTACAACAATGCCCATCATTTACATAGTTTTTTAGGTGTACAAAGTACATATATTCTTGCATTTGAATCTCAAACAACCCTGTAAAGTAGATGCTAATATCACTCCATTTCACAGATAATGCCTTAAACAGTTTAGGGGCTCATTCTAGGATCATATAGTTAATAAAGATCTGATTCAGCATCAAACTCTAGGCCTTCTTAATACTGAATGCAATATTCTATTTATTTCTTACATCTAGGGGTCTCTTGAATGCCAATCGAAAAGTCTGGAGAAGAAGATGGCACAATAATAAGAAGCAGTAAAGCTGAGCTCCTCACCAAACATTAGACATTTAGAAAACACAGTAGATAAAATCTGGATGGGGGAATTTAGAGAAGTCATAGTAAGTTCTGTCCAACCTCCGTCTAGAAAGGAAGTCAGAGAGGTCTATGGGGACTGAGGACAGGGTCTAGTCAGGAGTATGAAACAGAATATTACAAACTATAGGGAGAAAAAGTCCACTAGGACAAAAAGAGATCTCAGATCCATAAAGTTGTCTAGTACAGTTTTTGATAATAGATCCCAACTGCTTTGGTTCCCAGTATTCAGTTCCAGGTTATAAATCTATGGTGAACTAAGAAACCTTGTCCCTGGGGATGACTTTGAGGGCTGGGATGCTCAAGGTGGTATACTAAGAAGACAACAGATTCAGAAGTAAGGAGCAATAGTGTAACTCAGAAGCCAGAAGTGAGAGGGTATCAATTCTACCTCAGTCTGAACTTTACAGAGGATTAACCATGGCAAGAATCCTAGGAGAAAAGGGAGCCAATCACTCTGGAAAATCAGAGCTTTTCTAAGAGCTAATAGAAACAGTATCAGTTTATTGTTACTCAGACCCAAGCCCAGAGGCAGGGAATGGGTGGACAGCAATCAGGCTTTGCCCTGGATCAGACCACTTTCGAAGCACTGAAAACTTTCAGGTTTCCATTCCTTAACTGAAATATTGCAATAAAACAACACTCAGTATCCCAAGAAAGCAGCAACAAGACCTCCCAGACCTTCCATTCAGAAAAGTGCAAAGCCCAATCCTAACATTGTCAGAAATCAGAAAGCATATTTGAAAAATCATCAAAAAAAATCCCACCATAAAGAGTTATCATGTGGGCAGGAACATGTAAGACAAAGTCAGTAAAAAACTAACTTCAAAACTTCCATGAACAAAAATTCATAGTAAAACCCAGCTTGAGAATAAATTTAACTATGTTTCTTTAAGGGATAAAGAAAACGTTTTAAAGAAATATGTAAATTAAATGAGAATCCTTGAGGGGAAAAATGGGGAAAAAATGAAAGCCATGAAAGAAGGAACTGGAAAAGAAAAAAAAAATTAAAAGCGAAAGTGAATTAACAGTTTGATACATAAAGTACAAAATCTTGCCCAAGCAACAAACTATTGGAAAATTGGATCAATTTTTATCCAGAGAGAGGAGAGTGGGAACTGAATGTGGACCACAACATAGTATTTTCATTCTTTTTGTTGTTGTTTCCTTGCATTTTGTTTTCTTTCTCATTTTTTTCCCTTTTTGGTCTGATTTTTCTTGTGCAGCATGATATTTGTGGAAATAAGTATAGAGAAATTGCACATATTTCACATATATTGGATCACTTACCAACTGGGGGAGGAGTGGGAGAAAGGGAAGGAAAAAATTAGAACACAGGATTTTGTAGGGGTGAATGTCAAAAATTATCTATGTATATGTTTTGAAAATAAAAAAAAAACTTTAATCAAAAGAAAAAAAAGAAAATTGGACCAAAATGGAGTCAATGATTCCATGATACTTACAGAAAGTATTAAAATAAAGTCAAAAGACATAATAAATAAAAAATAAATGTAAGGACGACCTGGAAAACAAGTCAAGGGAAAAATCTTTGTACTACCTGAAATGCCATGAACAATAACAAAATAGTCTAGACATCATTTTTTTTTGTTATTGTTGTTGTTTTGGTGAGGCAGTTGGGGTTAAGTGACTTACCCAGGGTCACACAGCAAGTGTTAAGTGTTTGAGGAAAGATTTGAATTCTTATCCTTCTGACTTCAAGTGCTCTATCTACTGCACCATTTAGTTGCTTCTCTAGACATCACATTTAAGAAATCTTAAAAGAAAATTGTAGAGATTTCTTAGAGGAAAGGGCAAAGTGGAAATACAAAGACTCTATTAATCACTTCCTGAAAGAAATCCCACCAAAGAAAATTCCAGGAACATCATACCCAAAATCCAGAGCTTCCAAATAAAAAAAAAGAAAAAAAATCAGCAAACTTCCAGGAAGAAATTTAAGAACCAAGGAGCCACAGACAAAATTTAGCAGCCACCACTATAAAGCAGCAGAGAACATGGAATATGATATTCCAGATGGCAAAGGATATATATATATGTATACTTATATATATGTATATATATATATATAGTCTTATGGCAAAGAATAATTTATCCAGCAAAATTGAGTATAATGCTATAAGGGGAAAATGCATTTATAATGAAATAGAGGACTTCCAAGCATTCCTGATGAAAAGACCGAAGTGTAGAGAAAAGATTTAAAATTAAACCCAGGAAAGAAGAGAAAAATTAAGAAGGTAAGAATGAATAATGATAATTGACTAAATAAGGGTGAACTACTTATATTCTAATATAGGGTGATAATTTATGTGTCTCTGTAAGTGAACTTATATATAAATGAACTGACTGAAAATGTGTATGTGTATAGATTTTTTAAAAAAATTGAGGGGGGGGCAGCTAGGTGGCGCAGTGGATAGAGCACCAGCCCTGAAGTCAGGAGGACCTGAGTTCAAATCTGGTCTCAGACACATAACAGCTGTGTGACCTTGGGCAAGTCACTTAACCCCAATTGCCTCAGCAAAAAAAAAAAATCTAAAAAAAAAAAATTGAGGGGGCCAATAATTAGCACCTACAATTCCATTTAACTATCATCAGGGGTTATGCAGGGAATCTAATTAGATAAGATCTGAGAGTGGTTCCATTACTTCTTGAGGATCTTAAGAAAAGAATGGAAAGAGGGGAAGAGGAATATACAAAGGGGAAGGGAAAGAAAGCTTAGAGAAACTTAACTTGAAAAATTAGAGTATATAAGTGAAGTGCATCTCTCTACAAATAAGGAGGAAGGAGTGGGGAAGAAGCTGACATCAACCCCTCTATCATCTGAACTGGTTAAGGGAAGGAGGAATACTCACAAACATAGCTGGGTACAGAAAGATGCTTTATTCAAAAGAGCAATAGGAGGGAAAGGGGAGAAAGAAGGAAGGGAAGATTCAGGGAAGGATTAGTCCTAAGGAAAAGAAACTCTAATATAGCTCTTTTGAAGTGACAAAAAATTGAAATCTAAGAGGTTGCCCATAAACTGGGGAGTAGGTAACAGTTATGATATCTAAATGCGTTAGATTGTGTGTGTGTGTGTGTGTTGTTGACAAAGGTGGAGGTGATGTTTCATAGAAAGCTAGGAAGATTTGTATGAACTAATGCAAAGTAAAATGAACAGAACCAGCAGAACAATTTATATGCAATGGTTACAATTTGGTAAATATTAATAACATATTCCCTACCTCCTGATACAGGGAAGAGGTAAAGAATGCAGGAAAAGGAAAAGTGTCTGTATCTGCATAATGCAACCACCCACATATACATATATGTATATGCATGTATACATACATATAAACATATGTGTATATATGACATGAACAATTTGGAAATGTGTTGTGATTGGCTATTCATGTTTGTAAAGGGTTTGTTTTTCCTTTAGTTCTCAAGTGGAGATGGAGTGCCAACACGAGAGTAAGAAGGCAGTTTTTTGCTGACTGAAAATGTGTGTGCGCATATGTAGATAAGTTTTTTTTTAAAAAGTGAGGGGGTCAACTGTAACTGCAATTTCATTTAATCATTTAACATTGAATTAAGTTTTACGAAGGGATATTTACTTCAAAAATACTGGAAGAACATATGCAAATATTTCCCCTCCTACACCTAGAGGGCTTTATTCTTTTCTACTATACCTCAGTTGGGTGAGGGTGGGTAGAGTACCTCAGAGCTTTACTAAATTCCCACATAATATTGGTCCATATGAAGTTAATTGGGCCTGTGTCCCAGCTACAGATGACCTGGCATTCCAAAGATTATTCTCAAGAATCCTTCATTGTTCCTTTTTTCAGCTCCCCATTTTTCAAAAGGGCCAAAGTGATGTACTGACTATGAAAACTGTAAAAACTCTGAAATGCTTGATGCAGAAGATATATGCTTCACTCCTTTTATATATAGAGGCATTTAAATTATGATAACTGCCAACACAACTTCAGGATCTAGAGGATGCTCAGGTTACAAGCTCCATTCATTTCACCTGTTGCTGAGCTCCTCAAAAACTTTTGAGGTAAAGAGAACATAGATGAAGCTGAATAACCTTTTTGAATGTCTCTAGAGCCAGTTAAAGAGTCTTTCCTTCACCACATATTTAGTTGACTAGAAACAATAATCAAATGTCCATGCATGCTCCAAGGTACTTTCTTTACATCAACACAATTCTAGAAGTAGCTCCCTAGTGCCCTCCACTTGAGGACACACAATCTGCTCCCTAGTATCCTCCATATGGAGCTATCATCTGAATGTGTTGATAGGGTCTTCAAATATCCTATATTTCTATTAACAACAGCTAAATGAAATAATGTGTAGAGTGCTGGGCCTGGAGTTAAGGAAAACCTGAGTTCAAATTGGATTTCAGATACTGGTTCTGTGTGACCCTGGAAAAGGCATTTTGCCTTTTATGTGACTCAATTTCCTCAACTATAAAATAATAATAGTACCTACTGCCCAGTATTCTTGTTTCTCAGAGAAAAATGAGGCCAGAAAGGTAAGTGATTTGCTCAGGAACAAATGACAGCATTTGAATTTAGATATTCTGACTACAAGCCCAGTGTCCTATTCATTATTCCACTCTATCTTACATTTTTTACTTATTTGTCAACATGCTCGATGTATTGCGCAGAACAAATTCATTGTTCCTACTTATCTAATGTTTATGACAATATTGCATAAAACAGCCTGAGAACATATGGCATATTTGCAATACTTAATGATCCCATTCAAGTAGGCTACATAATTGTTTTTATGTTTTATACCATTCTTTAATTAGGAGAAAATTAGTTTTGTAAGGAAAATAATAACTGTTAACTATCATTGTTATTCTATGAAGACATAAGAAAAAATTAATTTGCAGTATTAGTATCTGAAGCAAATTCAGCAAGATTGAATATTCTTTTATTTTCAGTGGCTTCTTGCCTTTGAAATCACAACAAAATTGCAATCCAGTTAAATACATTCTTTTTTCTATCCTCTTTAATCCCAAACTTCACCTAGATACTATTTTTGGTTTACCTTTACTTATCTGAGTAGTAGTGCAATCAAAATTACAGATCAGCATAAAATCATAGGGTTTTCAAGGTAGAAGAGACAATCAAAAAATCACTTAGTCCAACCTTGTCACTTTATTAAGCTAGAAATTGAATTAAATGAGTTGCCCAAGATCATAGATAGATCTTTAAAGTATCAGACCCAGGATTTCCAGCCTCTCAGTCTAAAAGATATCAGTCAGGTCAATTTAAAAAATCAATCAAGAAAAAAAGAAAAAAAAATGGTTTGAAAGTTGGAAATTGTGCTTTATATAGAATTTGTGCTAAGCATATACCACCATACTGCTGGTGAAGATTTTAACCCCCTTCTTTGCTAAAATTCTCTTTGGATTTTATAAACTCCTTTTAATTCACATTTTCTTTTCTAACCTATCCATAGCTCTTATGAAGAATTTAATTCAATTTCACTTAAATAAGCTTTTATTAAGCACCTACTATGTGCAGAACAATGTGATAGACTCTGAATATGCAAGTATTAAAAAAGAAACAGTTTGTCCTCAAGGAATTTATAGCCTGGTATAAACTATGTACACTAATAGCTATAACATAAGTAAATCTATTTGAAGTCCTTAAAAGCCAAACTTATAAAACAGTGGCTTTTAAAGTGCTGTCCAAGATACTTTTTAGGAGATATATGAAGTCAAAACTATTTTTAATATAATGTTGACATTCAAAGGATATGAACAGACAATTTTCAGAGGATGAAATTAAAACTATTTATAGTCATATGAAAAGGTGCTCCAAATCACTGTTGATCAGAGAAATGCAAATCAAGACAACCCTGAGGTACCACTTCACACCTGTCAGATTGGCTAAAATGACAGGAAAAGTTAATGATGAATGTTGGAGGGGTTGTGGGAGGGCTGGGACACTGATGCATTGTTGGTGGAGCTGTGAACGGATACAGCCATTCTGGAGAACAATTTGGAGCTATGCTCAAAAAGTTATCAAACTGTGCATACCCTTTGACCCAGCAGCATTTCTATTGGGCTTATATCCCAAAGAAATCATAAAGGAAGGAAAAGGCCCCACATGTGCAAGAATGTTTGTGGCAGCCCTTTTTGTAGTGGCTAGAAACTGGAAATTGAATAGATGCCCTTCAATTGGAGAATGGCTGAATAAATTATGGTATATGAATATTATGGAATATTATTGTTCTGTAAGAAATGACCAGCAAGATGATTTCAGAGAGACCTGGAGAGACTTACGTGAACTGATGCTGAGTGAAATGAGCAGAACCAGGAGATCATTATACACGGCAACAACAGTACTATATGACGATTAATTCTGATGGACATGGCTCTCTTCAACAATATGTTTCAAACCACCTCCAATTGTTCACTGAAGAAAGCCATATACACCCAGAGAGAGGGATGCGAAATGTGGACCACAACATAACATTCTCATACTCCTTGATTGATGTTTGCTTACATTGTGTTTCCTTTATCTGATATATCATTTGTGTAGATAAGATTTTTCTTGCACAACAATGATAAGTTTGGAAATATGTATACATATATTCGATTTGCCAATATTTTAACATAATTAACATGTAGTGGATATCCTGCCATCTAGGGGAGGGGTGGGGAAGTTGGGGGGAAAAATTTCTAACGGAAAGCTATGTAAGTGTTATTGTTGAAGAATTACCCACACATATGTTATGCAAATAAAATAAAATTTAAAAAAATATAATGTTGACATTTTAATGTCTTAACATTATCAATAGATATATCTCATGTAAACAAAAGTTCCTTGAAATCATTGATAATTTCTAAGAATGAAAAGAGATCCCAAGACTAAAAAGTTTGAAGACTAGTTTTCTCATATCTCAAGAGAAATTTATGAAGGGAGGGATTAATTTATTTTGGAATAGTTTCATGGCACCTGAGTTAAACCTTGAAACAAGGGAAAGATTTCAATATATGTAGAAATGAGAGAGATCCATATCAGGCAAAGGGGTTGGAGACAGAGGGAAGCAGAAGATAACGGAGGGCATAAGGGAGGAGGAGGAAGAGGAGAAGGCGGAGGAGGAAGAGAAGGAGGAGGAGGAGGAGAGGCAAACAGGAAGAAAGGAAAGAGAGAGGATGTAAAATAGTTGGAGAGAACAATATTACATGATGATCAATTCTGATGGACATGGCTCTCTGCAACAAAGAATTGTCTCAAACCAGTTCCAATTGTTCACTGAAGAAGACCATATACACTCAGAGAGAGGGATATGAAATATGGACCACAACATAACATTTTCATGCTCTCTATTGAGGTTTGCTTGCATTGTGTTTCCTTTCTGTGATTTTCTTTTTTTTTTTTTCTTGTAGATAGGATCTTTCTTGCACAACTTGTCAAGTATTTCAACATTATCAACATGTAGTGGACTTCCTGCCATCTAGGGGAGGGGAGGGGACTGGTGGTAAAATTTGTAATGGAAAGCTTTGTAAAGATCAATGCTGGGGAACTACCCATACATATGTTATACAAATAAAAAGCTTTAATAAAAAAAATAGTTGGAGGGGCAGCTAGGTGGTACAGTGGTTAGAGCACCAGCCCTGAAGTCAGGAGGACCTGAGTTCAAATCTGGTCTCAGACATTTCCTAGCTGTGTGACCCTGGGCAAGTCACTTAACCCCAATTGCCTCAGCAAAAAAAAGCAAAAAAAAAAAAAATAGTTGGAGAGAGAGAGACAGAGAGATAGAAAGACAAAGAAAGAGAGATAGAGGCAAAGAGAGACAAAGAAAGACAGAGAAGACAGGAGGGAGGGAGGAAGAGAGACAGCCGGAGGGAGAGAGGGAGTGAGGGAGGGGAGAAGAGATAAGAGAGAGAAAGGAAAAAAAGGGTGAAAAAGAAAGAAAGATTATAAGACAATTGGCCAGTTTTAAAATTGATATTTGAGAATTCCAATAAGGATTTCCTGGATCTATTGTTTACAGATTTGGAAAAATTGATTATGAATATGAAAATTGGTGGCAAAATAGTAATGTATAATTGATTACTAGAATTAAATATGAAAAGAAATGGAAACAAAATGAGGACTTCAGAGTCATTAGATTCAAAATACTATAACATTTCAGAGAATTGAGTAACTAAAGTAGATTGGAGAGAAACATCAAGAATCCATACACATGAGACAATGGTGAGCTATCCTAATAGGTACAATTATTTAAGCAAGGAAAATGGAAATTCCTATGACAGATAATCACCCAAATAGTAAATAGTATTCACTGAGTGTTCATAAACTGAATAAGTCAAATCTTTTCAAGAAATCCAAGTACACCAGACATCAATAAAAATAAAATTTCTCATTTATTAAAAATTGAATAGAAAGTAAAAAAAATAACCAAGGAAGAAAAAAAGTCATTTGAAGATTTCATTTTTAAGTTGCATATATGTTTATATATTCAGATTTGTGTTTAAAGATTGAAGGCTCCATAATTTTGTTGGTGTCCATATTTCTGTGTCCATATTCCTAAAGCCAATGCAGACTATGCCCTTTTCTTATTTAGTATATGGTCTTAAATATTGCTATCTCTTGAGGTGAACCTTAATGATGAGATTTTTTTTTTACACTGGGCCAGGCACTGTAGGCATACAGTGGATCACTAGATTCATACCTACATATTGTGAAGCTTTCTTAGGGCAGAGCTTTTTCTCTGCTGGCAGAACTCAAGGTCATCTTCACACCATAATGAGACATCAGATTAGAACTAGAGTGACAGATACAAATTTAAATATATGAATTACATAAAATTATACATATATGTTAACATATATAGAATAAAAATATGAGTAGCAAACAAAATACATCAATTAATAATAATTGAATTTCTGATATCTTCATTAAAAGCCTGAATTTGAAAAGAATTATAATAAAATAACTTGGAAATGAAATGATAATATAAAATTGGAAAAGTAAGAGTATTTTAGCATCCATTTGGGGAAAAAATAGCCTAATAACTCCCTTAAACTATTTTTGAGAAATAAACTTCAATAAACACTTAAATCAGTAAAAGTAAAATTTGTCATGTGTTCTCAGAAAGGGAATCAAAATGACCTAAGTAATGTACACAGATACGTGAATATGAAGGTAAGGGAAAAAAATGATGACAACTTGGGGGAATCGGGTAAGACTTCCTGTAAGAAGTAGAGGATTGAAGGAAATGTTGAAGTAGCTGAGCTAAGGAATGGGATCTCTCTGGGGATAATCTGTTCAAAGTAACAAAGGTAAGAGTAAAGGGTCAGAATGTATAATCAATATAGAACAGTAGATTGGAACCAACTTGTAAGGACCATCCAAGAAGAAGAGTTTATATTTTATCCTAGAATAGGGACTCTGAATTTATTTATGTTATAGACTTCAATGGGAGTCCAGTGAAGACTATGCATTCTTTCTCAAATTATCATTTTTAAAAGTATAAAGTAAAATACACAAGATTAAAAAAGAAACCAATTATATTAAAAAAAGAATTATCTTTGTGTGTGGATGAGATGCACTGGAGAGTAATTCATGGCAAATGAGTGGACTGGGGAACTGAGTAGTTAAGAATTTGAAGGAGAATCCAAAAGGAGAATCAATATATATGTTGAAGTCCCTTTATATAAGCATATAGTGAGTGGGTGGGTGGAGAGAACAATTGTGAACCATGTGCTGAATTCATTGAGGAAAGGAAGGGAGTGACTTGGAATTCTGTGAACCATAGCTTCCAGGATTTTGATTGGGGAGTAGAGATGAATTGCATGGACCTCAAAGAAGAGGAAAATATTGACTGATAGGGAAAGAACTTAAAGTTGGCAACGGGAAATAAGTATACTCCTACTTTCTTTTGTTGACCAGTGAGCCAACGGGAATGAAGATGCAACCATATTAAAAAGGATAGCCATAGAGTCTATGTCATTGGGGGTGGTGTGTATGAGGCAGATTTCATTTATCACTAGAAGATGGAAGGAATGGAGTGGAAATGATTTAGGACAAAAGGGAGTTTGTAGCCTGTGGAATAGGCTTTCTATTTGGCACAATGGAAGGGATGGATGGTTTTTGGTTGGAACTTTGAGATGGGAGAGTTGAGAGGGTGAGAGTAAGGAGCCAGGTGGTGGGGAAATGGGGCTTAGATGATCACAAACAGAGAATTGGAATCAATTCCACTTGTTCCAGCACAAGGAAACTTCTAATTCCCAAGCTGGAGACAAGTGCAGCCTAAAATGAAAGGTGCATGATCAGGTGATCAGATGGGAGGCCCAATTTCACTATTCCTAATCCCTCAAAAGGCTAAAGATTAGGCAGGAAATAATGCAGCATGAAACAGAAGTTGAACCTGTGCAGCAAGACAAGGAAGAAGGAAAAAAAGGAAGCACCCCAACAACATTCTTCTTTGTCTTCTCTCAAGAAACAGGTGCTGTAAGAGATGGATAGCTTGAAGTCAAAGGGAAGATTGATCCTCTTTGTTAGCACAATTGGAAGTACCACCTTTCCTTAGATAACACAGAACAGGAGATGAAAGGGCATGGTCAGGTTTTAAACTTTAATAGATTTCATATAGATATAGAGCTACAGTTATATAGGATTCTTCCAAATTATATACATTATTCAAAGACCAAATAACTATTCTCTATCTCTTTTCTCTGTATGCGCATGTATATATATTTATACATATACATATACACACATATAAACATATTGCTATACATATGTATATACCCACAAACTTATACACATAGGTATATGTTATATATTATGTAAATTTTACAGTAGTCTTATATCTATGTAAAATATATTTGAAATATTACATTGCAATATATGTTTTATAGGTAAACTTTGATGTATGTCTTAAATGTGAATGCAATATTAATCTTAATACACAGTAGCATTAGAATACAAGTTCCTTGAGGGCAGAGATTGTTTTAACTCTTTCTTTGTGTTCTCAGCACTTAGCACATGCCTAGAATAGTGAATTAGCACTTTAAAATGTCTACTAATTGAATGTGATTAAAATATCTATAGTTAAGATATTACTTTTTAAAAATACTATTAAAATCACTCAGAAATTGAGTCATAAAGGATCTCAGGAATCATCTGGTTTAACCCTTAGCAGATAAAGAATCCCTTTTATAAAATTTCAAAAAATGGCTTCCAGTCTCTGCTCCCACTTAGATATGGCTCTTTTCCAGAAGTGGTCCATTCCACATTTGAATAATTCTAGTTGTTAGTTTTTGTTATAAAGTTTGCATTGGTCTTTTTTTTTTTTTAACTTTGACTCATTTCTTCCAGTTCTGCCATATTGGGTCTACTTTAACAAATGAAATCCTTCCATCGGATAGTCCTTCAAATATCTGAAGACAACTTATCTGAATAATGTATAAACTTTGAAGGAATCTGTAGCATTTGCAACACCTTTTCTGGAATTCTACCCTTAACTCTCACTTGAATTGGAAGATTAGGTCTCCAAAGTGTCAATTGATTAGTATTATCCTAAAAACAGAATTTTAGGATAATTCTGTTGAACTTGGTTTGTAGTGCTATCAGTCACAAGTCTCTATATTGATGTCAGCCAGACTTCAATTAGCTTTTAGAAAAGGTAATATACAAACATAGTATAAGAAGAGTTGTTAGAGAATACTGTGTTCCCCACCCCTCCCCTCCAAATCTGATGCAAACTCTACCACAAGTTGAACTTATAAGTGATTATTGTCAGTCCTTTCTTGATTCCATAGTAGACATTTTATTTTCTGGTTCAAGGGATCATTGAAGCAATTTCCTCCTGCAGGTAGTTTTATTTCTATATTTTCATATGTCCTTGGATGTCTGTGTTTTTCCTTGCTGTGTTCTCAGATGCTTTATCTATTGGTTTTGTTTCTTTGGTGACAAAATATGGAAAAGGGGAGGTCAAGAGGAGACAAACAAAAAGAATTATCTCATGTCTCCACAAAAATATTTCTCTCTCAAGGGCTAAAACCAGGAGTCTTTTACAGCTATTCTGTAACTCCATTATTTAAAGTTCCCCCCAAGGGTGTAGTTAACTTGTTTGGTTAATCACCCCCTTTTCCATACTAGCCCAATTAAAGTGGACACATCTGATAAAGAAATAACAGATTTTAGACAGTCTTTTATAAATTTAAAAATCCTAACCATTTCTGTTGATTAATTAAGGTGGAGGTGCCAATATGAATAGAAAACTAAAGAAATGAACATATTTTGGTTTGTTCTACATTTTTGAAAAAAAAAAAGCAGTTTTGACACAGATGGTCCAGATTAACAATAAGCAAAGAACTATATTACCAACCACTCTACTTTTTAAGTACAAACTTGAGAGGAAGAAATTAAACAGATTTGTTAAGTGCAAGTGCACTAAAATCTACACAAAACTCAAAATCTGTACAAGGCGATACAAATGCAAGGCAGAAAGCAGAGGAACTAGAAATCAAACAACAAAGATTAGACTGTCAGAGGCCACATCTAGTCTAATTGATGCCAGAATCAAAAGGCTTAGCTTACAGAATGACAAAAATAAATCAATGAAAAAAACATTTTGACTAAAACCACAAAAGTTAAATTAAAAGAAATGTAGTGTAAGTGTTCTTACACAAAAGTGTAAAAATAAATTATTCCTTACCTATCTACATGTTTCCAAATAAACATATGTATATGCATTAAGGTAGAAATAAATATTTAAATTGAAAACTCAACACCAATTTACAGAAAATAAACCAATAACAAATTGTTAAACAAACTAAAAAGTAGTCCACTTGGCAGGTGATATTTTTATGGGTTGAAAACAAGTCCCTTGAATGAATTAGAAAAGGAATAATGGCATAGGTTAAACAATTATTAACCATACCCTTGAGTCACCTTTAAAAATCAGTTCAGTCCACAAAGATAATGGAGACCTTCTCTGCAACTACTCAACAAAAAGCAAGGAAAACTTAGTAGACTGAGTCATGATCAGGAAATCCAAGGAAAAATTAGTGAGTCATTTTTCAACTGAAGTCAACATAGAGAGACAGAGATCTGTGGGCAGTGGAGGCCAGATCTAGCCAAGAAGGCACCAGGTAGAACCTTCCAACATAGATTGAACTGGAATCTGCGACTGTATGTATACCAGGCCAACATGGGCTCCTGGATTCAATGGATTTACATCTGACACTGTGCAAGAAATAAGAACAAGACCCAGAACTACATCATAATCTAGTGCTGACTAAGAAAGAATCTGTTGCTTAAAACCAACCTGAGATTACTTAACAAACACAGGCGGAAATTTTGGGTATGTAGTAGACTTGGATCAGGAAAAGAAGTGAAGAGCAGAGTCACTCATCCCAGGAGGAGAATAATTTGTTTAGAAGAAGCTAAGCAATAGTCTGCAGTCAAGCAGAGACAAGCACACAGACATGACCACAGAGCAGCAGTTACTTATGGCCAGAAGCAGCTTCAAAGAACTGGACTTTTGAAGGAAGAAAGCCAGCTAGTTAGGAGAGATAGCTCAAGCAATAAGAGTTGAAACTGGGGAGAACTCTGAAAAGAAATAACAATTGGAGGTTCTTTATTATGAGTTGCCTTGGGCACATTTTTTTTTCCAGAAAGTGAGTCTCAGGTTTATGGACAGAAAGAAGGGGAATGTTTTGTAGCTACTTTTCTTATTATGCGTTTTTTATTTTGGAAAAAAAAAGCCTGCTAAGAGCTAATTATATTTACTTGATAATTTTAAAAAATGTATTTATTTTAAACTTTATTGCAAAATATAAAAAGAAAAATAACATTACCATGTGCACAGCAAAACATAAGAGAGGATTCAAAGTATAAAGCAATAAATTTCCATTTCAAGAAAGAGTACAAAATAAATATATTACACTTTGTATTTAAAGCTGTCCATCTTTTTTTTTTTTTTTTTTTTTTTTTACTTCCTTGTAGGTTTTCTTTTTCTCTCTGCTGTGCTCTACTGGATAATTTTTAGTTGGATGCATACTGGTGGGAGTTCATGAGATATTGTTTTAGGAACAGGTACCTACTTCATACTTTTTGAACCTATAGTAGTATTAGCTGCGTTCTGGGAACCTAATCTGGGAATGCAAGTAGGGTGAGTATTCCAAAAGTAGTGTTCTCTATCTAAAATTCATTGAGTGATTCTTTCAGCAGACTTTTTAAGCATCTACTAAAAGCAAAAGCACTAAGTTCTGCATTTGTGGAAATAGTTCAAAGTTCCAATGAGTATGTAACTGCAAAAGATGCAGATCTGACCTCATGGTTTTTGAAATTTGTCTATGTCCTCCTGTAAATTTGGTATATATTTGGGCCTCTTCTTCTGTTCCTTTGATATTATATGGATAGAAATGGAGTATATGGTTTATTCATTGGTTATTTTTCACTCTTTATAACTGAGGGAAATAACAAAGGTTGAATAAAACATGGTTTTTGCCCTTATTTAACTACTACTAGGAGATGTGGGACATATAAAACTAACTAAAATATATGCCCAATGTTGTTTTCTAAGTATGCAAAATAAATAATTAAAGTATTCTGTAAGGTTGTAAGGGGAAAAAAGTCATTACTGACTTGTGGGGTAACAAGGAAAGGAGAGGAGGAAGGAAGAAAAAAACTGAACACAAGGTTTTGCAAGGGTAACTGATTAAAACTATCTTTGCATGTATTTTGAAAATAAAAAAATGTTATATTTAAAAAGAATTACTTATCTCTCTCACTATCCCCTCCCTGAATAAATTAAAATAGTTTTTGAAAAAATCCTTCAATACATATCTATATATCTGACAAAGCATTTCAGTACTAACTATGCAAAAAATATTGTAAAGTCTCATTCTGCCTTTTAATTCTATCACTTCTCTCTCAAGAAATGAGATGTTTTAATTATTTTGAATTCATGGATAATTCTTAAATTGATAAGAATTCTGAAGCCTCTCAAAGGTATTTTACTCTAGATTGTTGTTAATCTTGTATAAATAATACTTTTACTCCTGCTTATTTCATTTTGTATTACATAATAAAGGTTTTTCCAGTTTCTTCTGAGATTGTCATTTACATAATTTCTTACAACTGAATATTATTTCATCACATACATATGCCACAATTTATTTAGTCATTCACTCACAGGACGACTACCTCTTTCTTTACTCTTCAATTTTGGTATACCATGAAAAACACTGCTATAAATATTTATATGCATATAGATACTTTCCCTCTTTCTTTAATTTTTTTGGTTTGAGTCCTAGCAATGGTGTAGATAAGTCAAAAAGTAAACATACTTTGGTACTTTTCTGGGCATAGATCTAAATTACCTTTCAAAATGGCTAGGCCAAATTATAACTCTACTAATACCACACTGTTACCCATTTGTATTCTCTTTGCTTATATATATTCCTTCAATGTCTTTCTTGTTAGCTTTTCTGGTACCATGTTAATAATAATAATAGGGGTGTTAATGGATATCCTTGCTTTATCCCTGATCTCATTGGAATGGCCTCTAACTTTCCTCATTAAACACAGCCTGTTCTTGGTTTTAGATAAGAATAATTTAATATATTAAGTAAATATCCACTTGTTCCTATGCTTTCCATTTTTGACATGAAATTGTATTAAATTTTGTTAAAAGGTTTTTCAGTGTCTTTTGATATAATCATAAAGATCATATGATTTAAAAATTGATATTATTAATAATTAATTAATTAATTATACATAGATAATATAGATTATTTATATTATATTAATTTATATTATATTAATTATATGTATATTATATATAATATAATATACATAATAATTAATTAATTAATAAAAACATAATAATGGTTTATTGTATTTATTGTCTTCCTTATTTTGAAGGACTAAATTACAGGTATATACCCAACAGAGCATATTTTGTAATCTTTCTAGCAAATAGTGTAATAGCCTACTTGCTAATTTTTCATTTTAACTTTTTTCAGTATTCATCAAGGATATTGGCCTTTACTTTCTCTTCTTTCTTTTTGATTAAGGTACCAACATGATATTTGTATTATAGGAAAAAAATGGAAATGTGTCTTATTCTCTTGTTACTGCAATTTATGTAATATTGGAATAAATTGTTCTTTGGATGTTTAATAGAATTCACTCATGAATTCATCTGCCTCTGTAGGTGTTTTTGTTTTTTGTTTTACCTTTGATGATATACATATGTCTTGTTTAATTTCTTTTTTCTGATAGTGGATTGTTAAATAGTTTAATTTCTTCTTTTGTTAAATGGGGTATTTTGTATTTTTGTGAGTATCTATAATTTTCTATGTCATTAAATTTCTTAAACATATAAATGATCAAAATAGCTTCGGATAATTTTCTCAATTGTTATAAGTTCTTTTTTATTTTTAATTTACTTTTAGTTTTCCTCTATTTTTAATATAATGTTAACTTTATTTTTATTAGTTTTTAAAGAAAAAAATAACTCCTAGTTATATTTATTAATTCAATTGCTATTTACTTTCAATTTTATTAATATATACTTTATTTTTTATTTTAATTTTCATTTCCAAATTCTCTCCCTTAATACCCTTCCTCACTCTTCTAGAAGGTACAAAATGCAATATCAATTATACATAGGAAGTCATGCAAAATATGTTCCCACAATTGCCATGTTGTTTTAAAAAAAAGGCAAGAAAAATAAAGAAGAGAAAAAATGTGCTTCAGTCTTCAATTAGCTCTCTATCTGGAGATATATAGCATTTTCCATTCTGAGTCTTTTGGAACTGTCATGGATCATTGTATTAAACAGAGCTGCTAATTCTTTCCCAGTTAATTATCATTACAATATTGCTATTGCTAAGTAAATGCTCTCTTGTCTCTGCTCACTCCACTTTTTATCAGTTCATAGGAGTCTTCCTAGATCTTTCTGAAACCATCCACTTCATCATTTCTTACCACATAATAATATTCAACCACAATCACGTGCCATAACTTGTTTAGCTATTTCCCAGTTGATAAACATCTCCTCAGTTTCCAGTTGTTTGCTACAAAAATAATAATTCCTGTAAATATTTTTGGAGTTAGATCTTTTCCCCTGTTTTAACTTGAAGTTTCCTAATAATTAGTGATTAAGAACATTTTTCCTGTGATTTGTCCTTGATGTCTTCTTTTGAAAACTACCTGTTCATAACCTTCAACTATTTATCAATTAGGGAATGGCTCTTATTTTTTAAAAATAAATTTAGCTCAATTCCCCACATCCAAAAAATAACACTTATATCAGAGAAATTTGTAAATTTTCCCCCAATTCCCTGTTTTCTTTCTAATTTTGGTTTCTAATTTTGGTTACAGGTTTTGTTTGATTAAAACCTTTTTAGTTTAATGTAATCAAAATTATTCATTTTATCTTCCATAATCTCTTATTTTTTTATGAACTCATTGATCTAACAGATAACATTATATGTTTCTCTAATTTACTTATGATATCATCATTTATGTTTAAACCATACACCCATTTTGAGCTTATGATTCTATGTAGTGAAAAATGTTGGTCTATGTCTAATTCTTGCCAAACTGCTTTCCAGTCTTCCTAGCAGTTATTGTTGAGCAGTGAATTCTTGTCCCAAAACCTCAAATCTTCAGGTTTATCAAACACTAGATTTATGTGCTCATTTATTTCTATATACTGTGTGTCCAACTTATTTAACTGATCAACCACTTCATTTCTTATTCAGTATTAGATTGTTCTGATGTTTACTAATCTGTGTTTGTGTGTGCCTGTGTTCAACTTCATTTCTCAAATTCAGATGAGAGTGAGATTCACAGGATTTTTATTCTCTCACCCTTCCTACGTGGTCACAAACTCTTCTTCTTGTTCATTTCTAATATTTAATAATGATCTTTCTCCTCTTCCTCCTCATTGTTTCTTCCTATGATTGTTTTCTTCTAAAAATAATCTCCCTTTTTACCCTATGCCATTTTATTTTCTTTCTATAACCCTTAAATGTATTAGGATTATGAGAAAATATTAGTTTTTTATCCCTTTATTAGCATGTAAACAATTTATCCTTATTTATTTCCTTTCATCTGTACATATGTGTATACTTTTCATTATTTCTCTTGGCATCTGCATTTCTACATTTTCATTTCTAATTATTCAGTTTTTTTTCATTTCATAAGAAATGTTTGAAAAATTTCCCCTGTAGGATTATAATTAATTTTGTTAGATAGTTTATTTTTATTTTAAACCTTTATTTTTTGCCTTTTAGAGCATTACATTCAGAATGTAATGAGTTTGTACAGCTACTAAGTTTTATATAATTATTATTGTGGTTCCTTAGTATTTGAACTTCTTCTGGGTGGCTTGTAATATCTTGGTTCTGACATGAAATTTCTGGAATTTGGCCTTGATGTTCATGGGACTTTTCATGTTGAGGTTTCTTTGTGGAGGTGACCTCATATTGCATTCAGGGTCAAGATTTCTAGGTAAATTTTATTTAAAATTTCCTGAAATACAGTATTCAGACTTCTTTTTTGATTAAAATTTGTTTCAAATAGCTTGATAATTCTTTTATCATCTTTACTTGACCTGTTTCACAGAGCAGTTAACTTTTGATAATATATTTCTTAGACAATCTTCTCCTCCCTGAACCTTTTGACTTTGTTTTGATTTTTTTTTATTGTTGACTTATTGATTCTTGTCTGGCCCATTATAATTTACAGAGTAGGAAGTTCCTGAAGGAGGTTTTTCACTGTCTCTTCTAAGGTATTGATGTTTCTGACCATTTTTTTCTTCTCTAGCTTTTTCATTCTGTACCACTTTTTCACGTGGTACCAAGTAAATCTCTGGTCTCTGTGGTTAGGATATATTTTCTCCTGAGGTTTTACCAAAACTTTTTATGTGGTCACTCTCTTATTTTGGTTTGCTCCTGAGTGTCTTAAACCATAGTGATTAAAGTTTTCCTTAATTTGCTCATTTGGGTCAAGTTCAGAGAGACTGAATGGAGTGTAAATAAAGGGCCTTTTTGATCCTGTTCATAGTAGAGTAAATTAGACTCCCTTTTCAAGTGACCCTAGGGATACTTCAGGGAGGATACTCCCGCTTGTCTCAAAGATCCAGGATCTTTCTCTGCTGTAAATTCTTCCTGTGGTCTTTTTCTCCTATTAATGGGTTTAGGAGGTACTTCTGTATTTGTTTTTCATGACAGTATTCAGTAATTACTTGGCCTGAATTTTGTCCAGGGCTTTTCTCTCACAGCTTGGTTTAGGCTACTTGTTTCCGCATTTGAGCCTTCTTGGAACACCTAGAACTGCTTTCTCTACTAGCCTACAATTGAGTTCATGCTTTGTTTGATTTCACTAGGAACACCTTGAAGCTAATCAGGTTGACAATCATGGGTTTTGAAAAGACATAGATAGGCAAGCTAGCTTGGGTAAGGGATATGCCATGCTTTAGAATAGCCTAGGACTCCCAAAGCTATTTTCCCATATCCATGATTTTTGGAAAGACTGAAATTTAGATAGATGTGCTGCAGGATTTAGGCTCAGAGTGCTTAAATTATCTGAAGGTGCTGGGGAAAGCTGCTTCTTCTCATTCTTCTGTACTTTGCTCTTTTCTTATCATTAATCTCATTGCCTATTCTAATTCCTTCTTTTTGTTTTTCTTGTTTTATTTCTCTAGTTAGTATTTCTAGTACAATATTGAATAATAGGCATGATAATGGGTATCCTTACTTCCCTTCTGATCTTATTGTGAAACTTTCTACCTTATTCTCATTACAGGTGTTTGTTGATGATTTTAGATAGATACTACTTATCATTTTAAAGAAAGCTCCATTTATTCTTATGTTCTTTAGTGTTTCTATTAGGAATGGGCATTGTAGTTTGTTAAAAGCTTTTTCTGCATCTATCAAAAAAATCATATGATTTTAGGTTTTATTATTGATATTGTTAATTATCTGGATAATTTTCTTAATAATAAACCAGCCTTTTAGTATAAATCCTATCTGATTATAGTGTATAATCTTTTTTGATAATTGCTGTAATCTACTGGCTAGTATTTCATTTAAAATTTTTGCATCAACAATCATTAGAAAAATTTATTTTAATTTTCTTCTTTGTTTTTGCTCCTTCTGGTTTAGGTATCAGCACCCTATTTGTGTCATAAAAGGAATTTGGCAGGACTCTTTCTTTGCCCCCTTCTCCCCAAATAGTTTATAGAGAATTAGAATCAATTGTTTTTAATATTTTGTAAAATTAATTTGTGAATTAATCTGGTTTGAGGATTTTTGAAATCATTTAGGACTTTTTCAATGTCTATTTCTAAGAGAATATTAATTAAAATTGTATTTCCTTTTCTGTTGTTCTGGGCAATATATGTTATTTTATAAGTATTCATTTATTTTATAAATTTATAAATTCATAAATTTATTTATTTTATAAGTTTCATTTAGATTGTCGGATTGGAATATTGGGCAAAATAGCTTTTAATAATTGCTTCAATTTCATATTCATTGTTGATTAATTCATCCTCTTCATTTTTGATACCGGTACTTTTCTTTTTTTAAAATGAAGTTAACCAATGGTTTATCTATATTTTTTTCATAAACTCTCATTTCATTTATTTTGATACTTATAATTTTATTAATTTTTGCTTTTCAGGATTTTCTATTTGATATTTAATTAGAAATTTTTTTTTAACATATTCTCTTTCTAGATTTTTCAGTTGCTTGAATTCATTCTCCTGTTTTTTAAAAATTGATGTAAGCATTTAGAGATATAAATTTCCTCTAAGTATTGCTTTGGCTGAATTCCATAAATTTTGGTATATTGTTTAATCATCATTCTCTTCAGTCAAATTATTCATTCAGTCTTCTCTTCTACCTCCAATGGAGTATGAGGGTGATCGATCTGGGATCCTCTTTGTCCTACAATGTCACTATCTTTCCACCTTCACCCATTTTTTAGACCTAGGGAATTACATTGGCAACCATTATATTTTTACCTAATGAATATTTTTGGCCACTTACTTGCAGAGGAATAACTTTTTCTTTTGTTGGTAGCTATAGATATAAAGGATAATTATACACATATAGGACAGATAGGCCTATATTTTGCAAGGAATACTGCAGCCATCATATTCTGGACCAATTAGAAGCTTCCTTTCTTTTGAGACCCAAGAGTCTAAAGAGCTAAGTCTTAGGGAGCTAAGACTTTGAATTTTCACAGGACACTTTTACAGTAATGTGATTTTGTCATGGTAAAGATATTAATAGAATTAAAAGCAAGACTCTATGATGGAGACAACAAGAAGTCCTAGTCCATAGAGTTATCTCAAACCAGATCCAAGGACTAGCTAGGTGAAAAGACTATTGCACAAATTACCAGAAGTTCAGTGATGAATCAAAAGACATACAAACTGACTTTGGGATAGGCTACTGATTTTAGGAAGGTAAAGCAACAGAGATATGGAGATAAAGACATGTAATTATAGGTGGGAGGGAAAGTAATAGCCAAGATCTGTACATAGCTCATGCAAACTAAAATGTTTTACTATTTTTACCAATTTTTAGGTCACATGGAGGACTAAAGGTTTTTCTCTGAGCTATGTTGAAGAGAATAAAATGAGGATGTATTCATTTATAGTTGTTGAAAAACAATTTAAATTCCTTTTCTATTGCAATTATATATATTAACTCTATCCTACTTTTTGTTTAGGTTCCTGTTGGTATGACAAGAACTGAATCTTTAGATCCCAATTATCTTTAGAAATCCCTAGTTTCACTCTGGGGTGTGGGCTTGAACCTAAGCAGATATTGAAAAGATTATTGCTATAAGAAGATTGGATTTATATTGGGAATGTAGAATCAGAGAATTTTAAAAATTATGAACTTAACAAAACATACTAATAACATATAGATTTTTGCCAAAATATATCTATTTATATTTTTAAAAATTAAAAACATATAAATATATGGACCTTTCTTTGTATGGTAAATGTTATCTACTTAAAACAACCACCATTGTCTATAATGGAGAAATTCTGAAAAGCTTTCCAATAATATCAAGGCTAAAGTAATGATGTTCATTATTTTATACAGTTCTGGAAATGTTAACTAAGGTAAAAACAGAAAACAAAATAAGAATTTTCTACAAATGATAATATTCTATTTAGAGGATGCTAGAAATTCCATTAACATTAATTGAAACAGTAACTACAACAAAATATTAGAATACAAAGCAAATCCACAAAAAATCATCAGCTTCTTTGTATGTTAAGAAAAAACACACCCAGAAGGAAATAGAAAAATTATATTTAAAATATTACAAAACCCACAAAATACCTTGCATAGGCATTATATGAACACAACTATAAAAGACTCTTTTTAGAAACGCAGATTTTTAAATTGTAGATGCATCAATTGCTTATGCATAGACTATGCCTATATAATAAAAATGATAATGCTAAACAAATTATTCCTTGCCATACCAATCAAACTACCAAAAGATTACTTTATAGAATTAGAAAAAGTTATAATAAAACTCATCTGGATGAAATCATTTGATCAAGAATCTCAAGGAAAATAATGAAAAAAAAATACAAAGAAAAAACTGGATGTACCATTTATCAAACATTTTACAAAACAGCATTCATAAAATTATTTGGTTCAAAAATAGAAAAATTGGGGTAGATAGGTGGTGCAGTGGATAGAGCACCAGCCCTGAAGTCAGGAGGAGGATCTGAGTTCAAATCTGGTCTCAGACACTTAACATTCCCTAGCTGTGTGACCCTGAGCAAGCCACTTGGTCTCAATTGCCTCAGCAAAAAGCAAAAAAAAAAAAAAAAAAAGATTGATCAGTGGAACATATCAGACACATAAGAGTCACAAGGAAGTTATTATATTAGCATAGTGTTCAATAAAATAAATTCTAATTATTGAATTAAGAGTTCATTATTCAACAAAAATTTCTGTAAAACCTAGAAAGAAGTCTAAACAAAATAATAATAAAGTACAACGTTGGCTCTTAAATTTAGGTTGTGATTTCTGACTTCAATGGACTTCTTATCTCATTTTCTTCAAGCCAATGACCAACACTGGGATACATACAAATATAAATCATGAACAAGTGATTAATTTTTACTCATGTTACATATAAAATGACAAAGCTTTCATAGAAAAGTAGAAATAATTATAAGTTACTAGTGATGGAAATGATCATTTACTCCAACTTCCCAGTACATGTATGAGTCCCTTCTACATTTTTCCTGACAGTTAATCTAAAAATTTCATGTGTTGTAGAATTTCATGTTACTTAATAGGACCTTCTCCTAAATTTCTGAAAGCTGAAGAAAAAAAAGGGACTCTGCTATTTCCCATAAATTCCTACTAAATTGTCCAAGTCTGTGGGCCTGAGTCATAACTATAACTAATGTTGGGTATTAACCAGAATAGGGTCAGGGGGTAATGTTGTGTGTCCGTATAAAACCAAAGCAAATCTGAATCAGAGCATCTCAGAGATAAAATTGCCTTGAGGCTGCAGAGTCCAGCCTTTTCTTGAACAAGAATCTCCTATACATTATTCCTGGTAGATGACATCAGAAAAGAACCATATTAAACCTGAACTCACCTTCAGTTTGATGAATCTATCTGTTCTTATCGTCTTTAAACATGAACTTATTTTTACCTTATCAGAGCACATTTTCTTGAGTTTTGTTTTACACTGCAGGTGATGGCCCCAAAGATTTCATTCTTCAATACATACAACATATTTATTTTCTTTTGTTTTTGTTTTTGTTGAGGCAATTGGGGTTAAGTGACTTGCCCAGGGTCACACAGCTAGGAAGTATTAAGTGTCTGGGGTTAGATTTGAAATCAGGTCTTCCTGACTTCATGACTGGTGCTCTATCTACTGCGCCACCTAGCTGCCCCCAACATATTTATTTTCAATTATACTAACTTTCCATTTAATATTATCCATGACAGACATGTACTTATGAGAATGACTCAAATTTTAGTCTTTGTTTAATCCTCATAGCAACCATGTGAGATTGGCAGGGCATGTATTGTTATCTCCATTTTATAGATGACAAAAATGAATTTCATTAAGGTTAAACTGTTTTTCTGACATTAAACAACAGTAAGTGATAGAAACAGGATCTGAATTCAATTGATTCTAAATCAAAGTTTCTCTTATTTTGCATAGTCAATTCCCCAAGGCAACCTGCTTGCTTCATTTTTGTTCCTATAAACAATTCAGTACATGCCAATTTGAACCTTTGATAAGAAGGAAGATCATAAAGAGATTCAGTTGTCAGGAGAGGTTCTAAAAAATACATTTCAGATTTTTTTCCCTTCTAATGGGTCTTCTGTATATTGATGCCTTATTTTCCTATACTTGTTTGATATTCATGCCCTGGCAGTGGCCATGTGGCAGTTATCCACAAATACTTACTAGCAGTAAATTCTTGGTAATGATATGAATACACAATAGAAAGTCACATTTTGTTGAACAACAGACTAATTAGGCAACTTGATTATGTGGGTCCATTACATACGGCATTTATACATAACAAGGTAATTTGCTTGACAGAACCATAAAGACATATTTTGGCACCTAGTTAACTTGGCATATATTCTTCAATATTGGTAACACAGCATAGAGAAGGAGGAAAGGGTGAATGCAGGTTACTTTAAATGGAGAAAAACATTTAATTAGTCAATAGAACCCCTTTTCTACACTAAGATGTGGATGATAGACATGAAAGTATGAAAACATTTCAGCAAATTGATGCTATAGATAAGGAAGGATGGTTATAGAGAAGCAACTAACAAATGGTTTGAATTTCCCCTTTTACCTGAAGAATGAAAGGTTAAATTTAGGACCCTGAGATGGATATCAACCACAAGTCAAGAATCAGGCCATGGGAAGATAAAATGTCATGACTGATCTTGCTAGATTTAACAATGTATTAGTTGCTCAGCTTTCTCTGACCTTTATGACACAGTCTGGAATGCCTTAGGCCATACTAGGCTTACCTTTCAGCTGGCCTTAGGCCCTACAGAACTTCCTCAAGAAAATCAAACAGTTCTTCTGTCCCATCTGATAACATGCTATTTCTTCTGTTCTGTTGCCTGAAATGTCAAAAGTTTGCCAGGGAGTGGAGACAAAATAGCTCCGGGAGTGATAAACCTTTAAACTTCTTGTCCCCTTATTAACTCAAATTGACATTCATGGTTTATGACATAACATTATAAGTAGATCTTTTGAAGGTAATTAATACAAAGAGAACATTATTCCAATTCCAGGAATAGCCTATGCCAGACCTCCTGTTTCTGCCTTCCCCTGCATGACTCCATTCTTGACTTGGGCTAGTACTTCATTTTTCTCTCTGATTATTCCCCTGGAAGTAATCAGATGAAACAAATCCCAGATCTGATTTAGGCCAGTTCTCCTCACTCCAGAATTGTCTTGATCCCAGTCCAGTCAAACTGAAACCTGTGCTTCCTACTTCCCTAGTCCTACTTTAGACCTTCACTGAATTTCACCCTCCTCTCTCTGAGGACCATTGCAATTCTATATTTGATCTAAGGCATAACCTAACCTCAGTTCTTTCTCTTTCCCAGACAGAATTTATTCCAGGACTAGTCTAGTTTAACTCTCTATTTTCCCTTTTCCAAACCCAATTACTAAATAGAAATGTGTCAATATCAATAATAAAATAAACAGAAATCATATGATTATCTCAACCAATGCAGAAAAAGTATCTGACGAATACAACACCCACTAATAAAAACACTAGAAAACATAGGAATAAATGGAGTTTTCCTTAAAAAAATAAGTAGCATCTAAACCATCAGCAAGCATTATGCGTAATGGAGCTAAGCTAGAAGCATTCCTAATAAAATCAGGGGTGGAAACAAAGTTACCCATATCACCAGTATTATTCAGTGTTGTACTAGGAATGTTAACATTAAGAATAAGAGAAAAAAAAAGAAATTAAAGGAATTAGAGTAGGTAATGAGGAAACAAAACTATTACTCTTTGCAGATATGATGATATATTTAGAAAATCCTAGAAAATCAATGATTAACAACTTTAGCAAAGTTGCAGGATATAAAATAAACCCATATAAATATTGGCATTGCTCTATGTTACCAAAAAAAAATCCCAGAAGCAAGAGATAGAAAGTGAAATCCCAATTAAAATAACTGTTGACAATATAAAATTTGGGAGTTTGCTTGCCAAGATAAAGTCAGGAACTAGATGAACACAATTACAAAATACTTTTCACACACTTGTAAATAATACAAAGTTAGTTATAACTTTGGAAAACAATTACATATATAACATTATATAATATATATAATAACAATATAGATATAACAATTGGAAAAATATCTATTTCTCATGGGTAGGATGAGCTCGTATAATAAAAATGACGGTTCTACCTAAATTAGTCTACTTATTCAGTACCATACTAATTAAACTGTCGAGAATTATTTTACAGAGGTAGAAAAAATAATAACAAAATTCATCTGGAAGAACAAAAGGTCAAGAATATCAAGAAAATTAATGAAACAAAAGGAAAGGAAGATGGCCTCACCCTACCAGACTTAAAACCATACTATAAATCAGTGGCCATCAAAACCATTTGGTACTGGCTGAGAAATAGAGTAGTGTGAACACCAGATGGATAATCTTGATTATATTAAGTTAAAAAGTTTCTGTACAAATAAAACTAATGCAGACAAGATTAGGAGGGAAGCATCAAATTGGGAAATCATCTTTACATTTAAGGATTCTGATAAAGGTCTCATCTCTAAAATATATAGATAATTGTCTCATATTTATAAGAATTCAAGCCACTCTTCAATAGATAAGTGGTCAAGGGATATGAACAGACAATTTTCAGATGATGAAATTAAAACCATCTCTAGTCATATGAAAAGTTGCTCCAAATCACTATTGATCAGAGAAATGCAAATTAAGACAACTCTGAGGTACCACTACACACCTGTCAGATTGGCTAAAATGACAGGAAAAGATAACGATGAATGTTGGAGGGGATGTGGGAAAACTGGGACACATACATTGTTGGTGGAACTGTGAACGGATCCAACCATTCTGGAGAGCAATTTGGAGCTATGCTCAAAAAGTTATCAAACTGTGCATACCCTTTGACCCAGCACTGTTTCTACTGGGCTTATATCCCAAAGAGATCTTAGAGGAGGGAAAGGGACCCACATGTGCAAGAATGTTTGTGATAGCCCTTTTTGTAGTGGCTATAAACTGGAAACTGAATGGATGCCCATCAATTGGAGAATGGCTGAATAAATTATGGTATGAATGTTATGGAATATTATTGCTCTGTAGGAAACGACCAGCAGGACGATTTCAGAGAGGCCTGGAGAGACTTGCATGAACTGATGCTGAGTGAAATGAGCAGAACCAGGAGATCATCATACACAGCAACAACAGTGTTACATGATGATCAATTCTGATAGACATGGCTCTCTGCAACAAAGAATTGTCTCAAACCAGTTCCAATTGTTCACTGAAGAAAACCATATACACCCAGAGAGAGGGATATGAAATATGGACCACAATGTAACATTTTCATGCTCTCTATTGATATTTGCTTGCATTGTGTTGCCTTTCTCTGATTCTTTTTTTTTCTTGTAGATAGGATTTTTCTTGCATAACTTGTCAAGTATTTTAACATTATTAACATGTAGTGGACTTCCTGCCATCTAGGGGAGGGGAGAGGACTGGGGGTAAAATTTGTAATGGAAAGCTTTGTAAAGGTTAATTCTGGGGAATTACCCATACATATGTTATACAAATAAAAAGCTTTCATTAAAAAAAAAAAGAAAGAAATAGAGTAGTGAATCAATGGGATAGGTTACGTACACAAAATATAATAGCCAATAACTATAATAATCTCCTGTTTGATAAACCCAAAGGCTCCAGCTTTTGTGATAAGAACTCACTATTTGACAAAAGTTGCTGAAAAAATTGGAAAACAACATGGCAGAAACGAGGCATTGACCAACATTTAACACTGTTTATATATGTGGCAGTTATCCACAAATACTTCCTAGCAGTAAATTTTTAGTAATAATATCAATACACACAATAGAAAGTCATATTTCATTGAACTACAGACTGATTAGGTAATTTGATTATCTTAATAAGGTTGAAATAGGTTCATGATTTAGACATAAATGGTGATATTATAAGCAAATCAAGAGATTAAGAGGCAGTCTACCTGTCATATCTTTGGAGAAGGGAGGAATTTATGGTCAAACAAGAAATAGAAAACAATATGAAATGCAAAATGGATAATTTTGATTATATCAAATTAAAAAGGTTTTGTAAAAACACAACCAATGTAGCCAAGAGTAGAAGGGAAGCAGAAAACTGGGAAACTGGCAATTCTAATAGATTTGTAATGGAAAGAGCCATTCATATGCAGAGAGAGGATTATGGAGACTGAATGGGGATCAAAGTATAATTTTCAGCTTTGTTGTTGTTTGTTTGATTTTCTTTTTCATGTGTTTTTCCCTCTTGAAATGATTTTTCTTCTGCAGCATGACAAATATGAAAATAAGTTTAGAAGAATTGCACATGTTTAACCTATATTGGATTGCTTGCTGTCTTGGCAGAGAGTGGTAGGAGAGTCGAGAGGGAGAAAAATTTTGGAACCCAACATTTTGCAAAGGTGAATGTTGAAAACTATCTTTGCATGTATTTAGTAAAGTAAAATACTATTTTAAAAAAGTGAATGTTGAGGGACAGCTAGATGATGCAGTGCATAGAGTATCAGCCCTGGAGTCAATAGGACCTGAGTTCAAATACAGATTCAGACACTTAATACTTACTAGTTATGTGATCTTGGGCAAGACATTTAACCCCAATTGCCTCAAAGGAAAAAAAAATGAATGTTAAAAACTATCTTTATATGTATTTGGAAAAATAAAATACTATTAATAGAAAAAATAGAGATGAGTCAGTTTTTCCTTTCCTTTCAACTAAGAGACCTAGACCAGAATGTGCTGAAACTGTACTATCTCAGCTCTTAGCTCTGTTCAGGATCTTAGCTTCTCCCAAGCTGAATACAGTGAGCTACAAAGACTTGGCCTGGTTCGGTCAAAAGTAAATCCATCAGCTCCCTCATTCTGATAAATGCAATGTCAGCCATGATTCCTCCGTCTGTCTCTATACATCTCTATCTGTTTCTGTCTCTCTCTCTCCAGCACTCTCATTTGAAAGAGTTCTTAGACTGGGTCTGTTTGCGCCACTTAAGGCATTATGAAGAAGTCAGCAAAGTGGCAAAGAGGAAAATTTAGGCTTGATTCCAGGGAAACACTTCTTAACAATTAGAGAAAATTAAAAGTAAAATGGTCCATCAAAAGATATTGTGAATTCCCCTCTCAATGGAGTCCTTTAAGCAAAGGTTGAATAATTACTTCTTTGTTATGTTTTAGTGATGATTCTTTTTGAGATATAGATTAGACCAAATGGTTACTAAAGTGTTTCCAAATCTGAAATATTATATTTTTTCCTGTGAAAAAAAGTGCAAAGGAAGCAAAAAAGGTATCACAAAATCCATATGCCAAAATGAATGCATTTTTTTATTATGCTCCACCCTTTAGAGTTTACTTAGAATGTATTTATTTACTCTCCTTTTTCTTTAAATAATTCTAGCTATCTTGGTCATCTAGTTTCCTAGGCTAAGACAAATTGTAAAACAAATTAGAAGAGAATGTATATACATATGTATGTATGTACGTATGTTATGTATATTAGAGGCAGGAACACTAACAGTAGTAAAAAACAATTGTTCAAAACTTAAAAAGAGGACCCTAAAAAACTATAAATGGTTAACTTAAGGACTAAAAATCTTTCACAGCAGATAGTCATCATTGATTACAGAAGCAAATAATCCTACATAGTCATGAGACCCATAGCAGATTAGAAAACAAAAAATCAGATGGGGAGAAGTATTTCAATTTTTTAAAAAATTAAAGTTAAGCTTCAATTACATGAAAAATGTCCTCCTATGGAATAGCTACTTGATATATGTAGATGACAGTCAAATGCCTTGTCAAAATTATTCTAGTTTGAGACAACACAATGGTATCTACTTTGAGGCTTGTTTGGTTGATCAGGAATGACAGGGTGATACAATAGAGGGATAGGAAGAAGATTTGGGAAACTTCTCAATAAGAAGAGTTGGATTTGTCTTCTGGTTGGCTCATAATAGTCTTGTGTGATCTTGAGTTGACTTCTTGTCCTTCTGTGGCCTTAGTTTTCTCATGTACAGAATGAGGAATTGGACTGGAGATTTCTAAGGTTTCTTCTAGCTCTAATAATCCTTTCCAATAAATCTTGTGTATTTTACATCTGAGGAAGAGGCCTAGAGGATTAAAAAAAAACAAAAAAAAAACTTTAAGACTGAGCTTTCAGGGTATTTTCTTGCCCAGTATAGTGGAATAGGAAATTGGAGAGTGATCAGTTTATATCAACTACTTGCTAAGAACTTCTCAATTTTACTTTTATCATATTTCCTTAACCTAAATTCCAGTTTGTCTTCTCCAACTTCTGCTTCAAATCCACATTTGCCAGTTAGATGAGACAGATTCTGTCCTTGAAAGTTGTAAATTTTTAAAAAGAACATAAAAATAGTATGGAAATTCAACTTTAGTGTTAACCTGGGTACAAACTGAAATTAAATGCCTTGAATGTTGAGGTGACTCACCACAGTGTTCTCTTTCACATACTTCAAGGTTTTCCTTTGACTCTTAATTATTTATCTGCTCTGACACAAGTTTACATTCCAAGTTGTTCTGTCTAGCACATAGGCAGTAATATGAAAAGTGAAAGGCAAAAATTTCCTTTGAACTTGGAGGAATACAAGCTGATTAAAAAAGAAAATTTAGTGAATAGAGTTCTCTAGTAAAAAATAAATGAACTTTATTATCTAAAATCAAAATTCCTAATGGCATAATCTTATAAAATAGCTTCAGGTATGACTCAAAATGTTCTTTGCTAAACACCTTGATATTTTAATATGTTTATATTTATATTATTATGGCCATTAGTTTAAAGATAAAATAAACTAGATGTTCACCATTGCCTAAATTAATCCCTGATAGTAAGGATCCACTCAACATAGCATTAACCCTTTTGAGGTCTCTTATGTACCATTTTTTTGCACTTTAATAACAAAGTATTTTGGCAACTAGACAACATTGTTCTGAATTAGACTGTTAAAAAAGATAGATGAATTTAAAATCATAGACTATGGGACTCAGTGAGCAGTTATTAGAAATCATCTCATCAAAATGCTATCCTTGAACAATGCACTTGGAGACAAGAGGCCTGTGTTTGAATCCTGCCTTAGATATTTGTATTTAATAAATAGTTTTGTATTTTATCATTGAACTTCTCTGAGACTCAATTTCTTCAGGTGATTAAATATTTATTAATTGTCTATGATATGCCAGGTCCTAAGTTAAATGCTAGGTATACAGAGATAAAAGCAAAGAATCTACTTTCTAACTAGGAATACAATTTGTATCTACATGGGTATACATATAGAGAGGGTCCATGTGTGACAAAGGTTTCCCTCCCACCCAAAGTGTGGGGGTATCATTCTGAGAGTCAAAGGGAGGCACCATAGTTTAGAGATCTAAACTTTTTTGCTGCCTCTCTCCTCAAGATGGATTTTGATTCCTGCCAGGAGGGGAAGCAGGAGTTTGGGGCAGAATGACCTCTTCATGCTCCAAGGAGTGTATAATTCTTTCTACAAGTGACATCATGCATATTTTATATATTAGGAAATTGAGGACTCTTGCTTCATTCAAGGTCTCACAGAAAGACAATGGTTGAACCTGGATAAAAAAAACCACATTTTATGGCTACAATACAGTGTTTTTCTATTAAAACATTTTCATATATTAAACTATTTCTCTTTATTACAAAACATTTTTGACAGCACCTCCAAGCTTATTATCTTCTAAGGGTCAATAAAGTCAATAAGGATCTCTTAAAATACAAAGATCAGAAAACATTATCATCATGACAGTGAAAACAACATTGGTTTGAAGGCAGATATACATACCTGACTAGCATTTACTACCCATGGAACCATAGAGAGGTCACAACCTTTCTAATCCTGCTTCTTTAGCTATAAAATAGGAATAATTTTGCCATGCCTATCTTAATTTAGCAACTATTTGTTCTGCTAGCATTTATTAAACTCCTACTATGTGTCAGACACTTTTTAATGCAGTAAGATAAAAAAGGAAAGTCAAACAAGGACACAGCTCCTTGTCCTCAAAGAGTTTATATTCTATTTGAAGGGGAGTTGTCTCTCAGTTTGTACCATGGAGGTGCTGTATGGCTCAAAGGGAGGCAGACTAAAAGACTCTTGTTTCTTTTAATCTTATCCTTTTCTACGGAAGACTTGAATTTCTTTCAGGAGGGAAAGCAGGAGGTTGGGATTGGAGGCCATTCTGCTGTCTTCAGAGATAGCAGTCATTGGACTAGAATTGTTTCTATCTGTTCCCTTACATAGTTATAGTGTAGGAAAATTTTTTTTTCAAGTTTAATTGTTTCTGATTATTACTCCATTTTGGATCCACAATGATCACACAAAGCACATAGCTAAGAAATTCATTTATCCAATTCTATAGCAAAACAGAAATCAGAGAAAATATACATAGGAGAATATATACCGGGGCAGCTAAGTGGTGCAGTGCATAGAGCACCAGCCCTAACACTTCCTAGCTGTGTGACCCTGGGCAAGTCACTTAACCCCAATTGCCTTAGGAAAAAAAAGAAAGAAAAAGGAGACAATATACCAGATAATACAGAATAAAGGACCTCTCCCTTGGGAAGTGAGGTATATGAGAGAGAAAGAGAGAGAGAGAAGGAGGGAGGGAGGAAAGAAAGGAAGGAGAGGGAGGGAGAGAGGAGAAAGCATATCTCAAGCCTCACAGGGTAGCAATCTAAAGAGAAGGACATGATGTTTTCCCAGAGTCTTTTTCTGCAACCCAAAGTGGAATTTAACTCTTCCATTTTCCTTGTAAAAACTGGCTCACTTAAAGCAATTTAAAGCATGTCTGAAGGAAAGCCAAATTCTCTACCTCTCAGCAACTCTATCCCACTCCTTATGAAGAAAAGAGTATTCATCTCTATCAGTGAGGAAAGGGCCCCATACTAATGGGCTTTGGGACTTGAATTATATATAAAACATATGCATACACACATATATACATAAGCACTATATATGTAACATATACATATACATATGCATAAACACACATATATCAAAACATATATGCCTACATATATACATATTTATATATTTCATATATAATCTTTGGAGGGAAGTAATTTGTGTCTGAGAGGACCAGGAAAATCTCATATAGAAGGTGACATTTGAAATGAGTGTTAAAGGTAGGGAGAGAGTTTTAAAAGAGATGGAAAAAGAATGTCTTCTATATATCAGAATACTCAGTGCAAAAGAGTAGGTATAGGAGGTGGAATCTTGTCTATGGGAAACCGAAAGACCAGTTTGGCTAGATCATAGAGTGTGTGGAGGGAAAAATATATGATAAAGCTGGAAAGGCAAGGTTGTGCTAGTTTGTAAAGAACTTTAAATGCCAAAAAATGCCAAACAGAGCAATTTTTATATGATTTAGGAGGTAACAGGACACCACTGTCAGTTAATGAGTAAGAAGATGACATGGTCATACCTGCCCTCTATGAAAAAAATCACTTTGGTGGTCCAAGAATGTTGGTAGAGAATGGAGTAAAGTGGAGAGAGACTTGGGGAAAAGAAACCACTTAGAAGGCTCTCATAATAATCTAGATAAAAAGCAATGAAATTTTAACTAGACTGAATACAAAGAAGAGGGCAGATAAAAGAGTCATGGATGTATAAATGAAAAAAAATGCAATAGATTGTCTATGTAAGGTAAGTGAGAGTTGAATTGAGGTTGACTGAAATGATGATCCTAAATAACTAGAAGGATGGTGGTAACAGCAATCAAAATGGGGAAAATTAGAAGGCATGTTAGTTTAGAGGGAAAAGGAATTCTGTTTTTCACATATTGAATTTGAAATGCCCAATCTATTTCTAATTTGAATTGTCTGATATAGAGTTGGGAATTAAAAAGGCAGAGAGACAGACACACACATAGATTGAGAGAGATAGACAGAGCTCACAAAAAGAGACGCAGAAAGGAACGGAGACAAAAAAAAAAAACAAAACAGAGACAGAGAGGTGGAGATTAACAGAGACAAAGCAACAACAACAACAAAAAAAAGACCAGATATCTACAGTATAAATTGTAGTCAGATTGATAATTAAACCCTACAGGTGCTGATGATATGACTAGGTTAAAAAAAAAACACAGAGGAAAAAGTACAGGTTTGAATTTTGAGGTCTATCTGTAGTTAAAGTATATGACATGGAAAGTAAGGAGTAGTCAAATAAATAGGAAAAGAACCAAGAGAGATTAGTGTCATAGAAAACCAGGGAGTACAAAATATCCAGAAGGTTAGAATCAACAGTGATAAAAATAGCAGAAAGGTTAACAAGATTGAAGACTGAGAAAGGCCATTAACACTGGTAATTAGGAGATCAGTGATAACTTTGGACAGAGCCATTTTATTTAAAAAATATTTTATCTTTATTTTCACTTAAGAATTCTCTCTTTCCTATCCTTCCTCTACCTCCCGAGAAAGCAAGAGATACAATACCTATTATACATAAAGCCATATAAAACATATTTCCACATTGGCCATCTGGTGAAAGAAGAAAAAAGTATGAAAATAAACAAGTGAAAAAATAAATGCTTCAATTTGTACTCAGAGTTCATCAGTTCTTTCTCTGGATATGGGTAACATTTTTCATCATGTGGATAATTGTATCAATCAGAGTTGTCATGTCTTTCATAGTTGATTGTTACTACCACATTTATGTCACTGTGTACTTGGTTCTGCTCACTTCACTTTGTAGCAGTTCGTGTGAGTTTTCCCAGGTTTTTCTGAAATCATCCACTTTAGCATCTTTTAACACCCAATAATAATCTATCACAATCATATACCATAATATATTCGGCCATTTAACAATTGATAGATATCCCCTCAATTTCTAGTTCTCTGTCAGCACAAAAAGACCTACAATAAATACTTTGTACATAAAAGTCTTTTTCCTTTTTGTTTTATCTCTTTGGGTTATAGACTACTAGCTATACTGTTGGGTTAAAGGGTATGTACATTTTTAGCCCATTGGACATAACTCCAAATTATTCTTCAGAATAGTTAGATTACTTCACAGCTTCACTAATTGAATTTTAGTGCACATATTTTTCCATATTCCCTCCATCATTATCTTTTTCTATCATAATAGCTATTCTTATTGATGTGAGATAGTATGTCAGAATTGTTTTAATTTGTATTTCCCTAATTATTAGTGATTTAAAACACTTTTCATGTACCTATTGATATTTGATATCTATTTGTAGCCATCAACCATATATCAATTGTAAAATGTCTCAATTCAGATATATGTGATAAATTAGACTTCTATAAAAAAAAACTTGCTGATTCCCCCATTTCCTTGCTTTCTTTTTCATTTTAGTTATATTTGCTCAAACGCTTTTTAGTTCAATGTAATCAAATGTATCCATATTACTTATCATTATCCTATCTCGTTTATTCATGAACTCTTCCCTTATTCATAAATTTGACAAAAAAATTTATTCCATGCTTCCCTAATTTGCTTGTGATATCACCCTGTATGTTTAATTTTTTTTCCCTTTTGAATTTACCTTGGTGTATATAAAGTGTGAGTTCTATGCCTAGTTTCTTCCAAATTGCTTTCCACTTTCCCCAGCAGTTTTTGTTGAATAATGAGTTCTTTCTCTAATAGATAGGGTCTTTTGATTTATCAAACATCAGGTTACTTGTGTTCATTTGATTCTGTATGTCCTGTGCTAATCAATTCAATAATCTACCACACTATTTCTTATCTAGTATCAAATTGTTTTGATAATTGTTGTTTTATAATATAGTTTTATATCTGGCACTATGAGGCACCTTTCCTTCCCTTTTCATATTGAATCCTTTGATATTCTTGACTTTTCTTCCAGATAAATTCTGTTTTTTTCCTACTTCTATAAAGTAATTCTTTGATAGTTGAATTTGCATAGCATTGAATTAGTAAATTAATTTAGGCAGTATTGTCAGTTTCTGTTTTATTAACTTAGCCTACTCATGAGCAATGAATTAGATTGTTTAGATCTCTGTTTGAAAAGTGTTTTTATAATTCTGCTCATATATTTACTGGGTATGTCTTAGCAGATAGAGTAATGAGTATTTTTTTAATTGTTTTTAATTATTTCAAGTGGAATTTTTCTTTCTCTTCTTGCTGGCTTTTTTTTGTAATATGTAGAAATGCTGAGGATTTATATAGATTACAGAGTCATTTCAGTTTATTGATAAGATTTCTGCATAATTAATAACATCTACCTCCCAGAGATATTGTAAAAAATAAAATGAGACAATAATAATAATAGCTGGAATTTATGATTTAAAAAGCACTTTATATATGTTACTTCATTTGATTGATGCATGCAATATACTGTACAAACTTCAAACTCCAACTATTATTCTTCCTATTGTAACTCTCTTCCCTCTCATTTTGAGAGAACTTAGGAAATAGGAATTTCAAGTACTTGCCCAAGGTAAAACAGCTAGAATGAAGCAAATCCAAGGCAAGAAACCATGTCTTCTGACTCTCTGTACTACTTCATATCTACATATTCAAATATTTAGAGAAGCGATGAAATAAATAGGAATCTGGGATTTGAAAAGGATAATGTATCACTTTATGTATTAAATATACTATTGGGAAGTAACTTAAAATCAGAATAGAATCATATAATTTTAGAGTTGGCAGGGTAATCTAATTCAATCTTCTCATTTCACAGATGAGGAAACAGGCATAAAGAAGCTGTAACTTTTCTAGTAAATGGAAGAGTAAATGGAGCTCAGTGGTGACTCCTATAAGGAGGTTCATTCCAAAAATTTAATACTATTGGGTACACAAAAAAACATTTTTTTAAATGTCTGTGATTTTGCTTTTATATTTTAAAAGATATTTGAAATATCTTTAACATGATTAACATGTATTAGACTTCCTGCCATCTAGGGGAGGGGTGGGGACTAGGGGGAAAATTTTGTTACAGAAAGCTTTGTAAGGGTCAGTGTTGAAGGATGGTATATATATGTTTTGCAAATAAAAAGCTTTTAATAAAAAAAGATATTTGAAATATCTCACAAGAAAATTGAACTATTGTGATCTATAAGGTAATAATAAAAGTGATATTAATTATAATAGTAATAGTTATAGTTAGGCTTTCCTTACAATAACTTTTGAGGTATGTATAGTATTATTATTCCCATTTTAGAGAAGAGAAAACTGACACCCAGTGGTCTTGGAACCAAACTACATAGCCCTTATCTTATTTACATTTTAGAAGTGTAACAGTTCTATACACTGCCTTTTGTTTTGGCATCACTTGAGTCAACCTGACCTAATAAATATGTGGAATCTAAACAGTATTAAGTCTTTTTTAATGGGTTTTCAAGTTCCCTAGAACATAGCTTCTTGTAACCAAAATAAAAGTTTCAGGTTATGTTTCCTTGCTTTTTATAAATGTCAAAAAAAAAAGTTTCAGACTAAATTTTCAATTTTTTCTCTTACATTTTATGGCAAATGTGGAGTTTTTATGGTAGAAAGTAGCACCCACTTCCTTAGATACCCCCTAGACAGTAAGGGGGAAACATATTACAGGAATGTTTATTTACTGAATGCACACATTTTTGCAATGAGTTACCCCAAGATATGATGAGTTTCATTTTATTTAATGTGAAAAGGAATATTTACATGGCAATTAGAAGCAGCTAGGTGTGACAATGATTAGAGATGATTTGAGTTCAAATCCTGACTCAGACACTTGCTAACCATGTGACCCTGGGTAAGTTACTTAACCTCTTTCAGACTCAGTTTCCCCATATTTGAGATGAAGATAATAATCATGTCTATGTGACAAGATTGCTCTGTGCATCAAATAAGATAATCTTACATTGCTGCATACATGTTTATTCTTATTAATTTTATTTTGGTTAAACACACTAGGTATGTATGAAAGTTCAGTTTTAAAAATTGTTTTAACTTCATAGTCTAACTCAATTTTAATATAAAGAAAGTTTACTACACAAACACATCTATTTTTGGTGTTTATTCAGTCATTTCAATTGCAAATGATCCCATTTGGGTTTTTCTTTGCAAAGATACCAAAATGGTTTGTCATTTCCTTCTCCAGCTCATTTTAAAGATGAGGAAACTGGGGTAAACAGGGTTCAGTGACTTGACTGAGATCACATAGCAAGTATTCGAGGCCAAATTTGAACTCAATTTTTCCTGACTGTAGGTCCAGGTTAGATTAGGACCCTAAAAGAGTATATCAGACACATTTGGCTTCAAAGAAAGGGCTGACCCTCCTTGTGGGAAGGTGGGAGGGAAAGGAGGAAAGGAAAGGGATAGACTAATAGAAGGATTAGGGGAAAGGAGTAAAGGGAAGGGAGGGGATGTAAAGGGGGGAGGACTGTTGGAGGGAGGTGGTCATCAAAAATAAAGTACTGGGGAGGGGGGAAGGGAGAGAGGGGAAAGGGAAGAGAAAATCATAACTCTGGGTAAATAAGATGGCAGGAAATACAGATATAGTTATTTTAACTGTGAATGTGAATGGGATGAACTCTCCCATAAAACGGAAGTGGGTAGCAGACTGGATTAAAAGCCAGAATCCTACAATATGTTGTTTACAAGAAACACATCTAAAACATAGAGATACATACAGAGTGAAGGTAAAGGGCTGGAGCAGAATCTTCTATGCTTCAGGTGAACAAAGAAAGGCAGGGGTAGCAATCCTTATCTCAGATCAAGTAAAAGCAAAAATAGATCTAATTAAAAGAGATAAGGAAGGAAACTATAGTTTACTAAGAGGTACCATAGACATTGAAGCAGTATCAATACTAAACATATATGCACCAAGTGGTATGGCATCTAAATTCCTAGAGGAGAAACTAACAGAGATGCAAGGAGAAATAGACAGTAAAACTGTACTAGTGGGGGATCTCAACCTTGGTCTCTCAGAATTAGATAAATCAAATCACAAAATAAATAAGAAAGAAGTTAGGGAGGTAAACAAAAGGCTAGAAAAATTAGGTATGATAGATCTCTGGAGGAAATTGAATGGTGATAGAAGGGAGTATACTTTTTTCTCAGGGGTTCATGGAACTTATACGAAAATCGATCATGTGTTAGGGCATAAAAAACTCAAAATCAAATGCAGAAAAGCAGAAATAGTAAATGCATCCTTTTCAGATCATGTTGCAATAAAACTCACATGTAATATAAGGCCAAGAGAAAACAGACCACAAATTAATTGGAAATTAAATAATCTAATCCTGCAGAATGAATGGGTGAAAGAGCAAATTATAGACACAATCAATAATTTCATCCAGGAGAATGACAACAATGAGACAGCATACCAAAATTTGTGGGACACAGCTAAAGCAGTTATAAGGGGTAATTTTATCTCTAGATGCTTACTTGCATAAAACAGAGAAAGAGAAGATCAACGAACTGGGCTTACAATTAAAAAAATATAGATTGCCCAGGTTAACAGAAGAGGAAATAAATTATTTAAATAGCCCCATTTCGGAAAAAAAGCAATAAAACAAGCTATTAATCAACTCCCTAAGAAAAAATCTCCAGGGCCAGATGGATTTACATGTGAATTATACCAAACATTCAAAGAACAATTAATCCCAATACTATATAAACTATTTGAAAAAATAGGGAAAGAAGGTGTACTTCCAAATTCCTTCTATGACACAGATATGGTGCTGACAGCAAAACTAGGTAGGGAAAAAACTGAGAAAGAAAACTATAGACCTATTTCCCTAATGAATATTGGCAACGAGATTACAGAAAGTTATCCCCAGGATAATACACCATGATCAAGTAGGATTTATACCAGGAATGCAGGGCTGGTTCAATATTAGGAAAACTATTAGCATAATCAATTATATTAATAACCAAATTAACAAAAACAATAGGATTATCTCAATAGATGCAGAAAAAGCCTTTGATAAAATACAACACCCATTCCTATTACTGGAGAGTATAGGAATAAATGGGCTTTTCCTTAAAATGATTAGTAGTATCTATTTAAAACCTTCAGCAAGCATCATATGTAATGGAGTCAAACTAGAACCATTCCCAATAAGATCAGGAGTGAAACAAGGCTGCCCACTGTCACCATTATTATTTAATATTGTCTTAGAAATGTTAGCTTTGGCAATAAGAGAAGAAAAAGAGATTAAAGGAATTAGAGTAGGTAATGAGGAAACCAGATTATCACTCTTTGCAGATGACATGATGGTACACTTAGAGAACCCTAGAGACTCAGCTAAAAAGCTACTAGAAACAATTCACAACTTTAGCAAAGTTGCAGCATACAAAATAAATCCACATAAATCATCAGCATTTTTATATATTACCAATAAAGTTCAGCAGCAAGAGATAAAAAAAGAAATTCCATTCAAAATAACTGTTGATAGTATAAAATATTTGGGAATTTATCTGCCAAGGGAAAGTCAGGAACTATATGAACTAAACTACAAAACATGCTCCACACAAATAAAATGAGACCTAGTCAATTGGAAAAACATAAAATGCTCATGGGGAGGCCGAGTGAATATAATAAGAATGACAATACTACCCAAACTAATTTACTTATTTAGTGCCATACCAATCAAACTCCCAAGAAATTATCTTACAGATATAGAAAAAAATAGTAGCAAAATTCATTCGGAAGAACAAAAGGTCAAGAGTTTCAAGAGAATTAATGAAAAAAAAAAGGCTGATGATGGTGGACTTGCTGTATCAGATCTAAAACTATATTACAAAGTAGCGGTCATCAAAACTATTTGGTACTGGCTAAGAAATAGAGTAGTCGATCAGTGGAATAGGATAGAATCACAAGACAAACTAGGCAATAACTATAACAATTTAGTCTTTGACAAACCCAAAGACCCCAGCTTCTGGGATAAGTAGTCACTATTTGACAAAAACTGCTAGGAAAATTGGAAACTAGTGTGGAAGAAATTAGGGCTTGGCCCACATCTAATACCATATACCAAGATAAGATCTAAATGGGTTCATGACCTGGATATAAAGAGTGATATTATAAGTAAATTAGAGGAACATAATATAGTTTACCTCTCAGACCTATGGAGATGGAATAAATTTATGTCCAAAGAAGAACTGGAACTCTTAATTGAAAACCAGATAGATAACTTTGACTATATTAAGTTAAAAAGTTTTTGTACAAACAAAACCAATGCAGTCAAGATTAGGAGGGAAGCAATAAATTGGGAAATCATCTTTACATTTAAGGGTTCTGATAAAGGTCTCATCTCTAAAATATATAGAAAATTGTCTCATATTTATAAGAATTCAAGCCATTCTCCAACTGATAAATGGTGAAAGGATATGAACAGACAATTTTCAGAGGATGAAATTAAAACTATTTGTAGTCATATGAAAAGGTGCTCCAAATCACTATTGATCAGAGAAATGCAAATTAAAACAACCCTGAGGTACCACTACACACCTCTCAGATTGGCTAAAATGATAGGAAAAGTTAATGAAGAATATTGGAGGAGATGTGGGAAGGCTGGGACACCGATGCATTGTTGGTGGAGCTGTGAACGGATCCAGACATTCTGGAGAGCAATTTGGAGCTATGCTCAAAAAGTTATCAAACTGTGCATACCCTTTGACCCAGAAGCATTTCTATTGGGCTTATATCCCAAAGAAATCATAAAGGAAGGAAAGGGCCCCACATGTGCAAGAATATTTGTGGCAGCCCTCTTTGTAGTGGCTAGAAACTGGAAATTGAATAGATGCCCTTCAGTTGGAGAATGGCTGAATAAATTATGGTATATGAATATTATGGAATATTATTGTTCTGTAAGAAACGACCAGCAGGATGATTTCAGAGAGGCCTGGAGAGACTTATATGAACTGATGCTGAGTGAAATGAGCAGAACCAGGAGATCATTATATACGGCAACAACAATACTATATGATGATCAATTCTGATGGACATGGCTCTCTTCAACAATGAAATGTTTCAAACCACTTCCAATTGTTCACTGAAGGAAGCCATATACTCCCAGAGAGAGGGATGTGAAATGTGGACCACAACATAACATTCTCATACTCTTGATTGATGTTTGCTTACATTGTGTTTCCTTTATCTGATATGTCTTTTGTGTAGATGTGATTTTTCTTGCACAACAGTGATAAGTGTGGAAATGTGTATACATATATTCGATCTGTCAAGTATTTTAACATAATTAACATGTAGTGGCTATCCTGCCATCTAGGGGAGGGGTGGGGAATTGGGGGGGAAAAATTTGTAACAGAAAGCTGTGTAAGGGTTAATGTTGAAGAATTACCCATACATGTTTTGCAAATAAAATAAAATTTAAAAAAAATTGCATACTTTTTGTCATTTTTTTTGCATACACATTTTTTCTTCCCTACAACCAAAAATCTGGAAGATATGATTGCCTTCATTGATAAAATATTTTTTCCTGAAATTATCAGTCTTTGATGATTTCATGGATCTCTGATTTCATTTTTCCTCCATTTATAGATCATTACCAGTTTATACCATGTCATGTTATTTGACTTTTGACTATATCCTCTGACAAACTCTTCACATGGGAGATCTAACCAATGTGCTGAAATTCTTCCCCTTGATCTTTAAATACTAAATGGATATTAATGTAGTATGTATGAAATTCATTGGTTACCCCTTACTATTATTTTATAACTAACCTCCTTCTTTGTTTGTTACATGTTTTTCTGAAAGTATCTTTCATATTATTTCTAACGCATAGTTCTTTGTTGATAGTATCTTGTATCTAATTTATGTCCATTTCACATATTTCCATCAATAGTTATTTAGAGAGTATGATAGTTCATTAGAATTATGTTATAGCTAAATATAATTCGAGATTTGGAAATTAAGTATTCCTCACTATCTTTTTTTGTGACTTAGAAAATTTCTATCTTTAATGAATTACAATGATCAGTAAAGCCCAAATTATGAACTCTCAATTAATCAACTTTAAAAAAAACCTGGGTAAAACACTTTTCACACAATATCTATGTAACATATTAATATAATACTTTCTAGTTAGGGCATATTTGTAAAATATTGGAAAAGCCTTGGATCTGAATGCAGATGACCTGGGTTTGAATCCCTGTTATCTCATTGAGGAGTGGCTATGAATCATTTAGAAAATGAAATCATTTAATTTTTCTGAGGCTATTTCCTCATTTAGAAAATAAAGATCAGCAAAAAAATAAAATAAAATAAAGATCATAATACTACTTTCCAATATTTTATTATTCTTCTTTCATAGTAGAAAAATCTAACAGAAAGATAAAACAAAAGGGAAAATAGAGAACTGAATAAACTGCCAGAGAATTTAGAACTGAAAGAACTATGTTGCATTTTTAAATGGGAGAATTATAGAATACACATCTATTTCAGCATTACATGATGCTTTCTAAAAACAGACCATGTACTAATGAAATTATGAACAAATATTAAAATCAAAAATACTAAACAAATATTTCATAGGTCATAATGCAAAATAAATTATAGCTAATATAGGAAGCTTAACAAAAGGTTAAAATCTAAATGGAAACAATAATGAAATCATTTTAATAAGTGGGTCAATATATAAAACATAGAAACAATTAATAACTAGAGAAAAGACAATATTAATTATTACACTACATCCCAGAATTTCTGGAATATAGTTAAAGCAGTTTTCAAAGACAATGTTCCTGAGAACATTTTTAGTGAAGTAGAAAAAATAGAATTAATGGAATGAATATGAAATTAGTAAATCAGAAAATCAACAAGCAAAAAGTAATTGAAAATCAAGAAATAGATATACAACAAAAAAGATTAGAGATTAGTAAACAAAACTAAAGTTTATTCTTTGAAAATTAGATGAGTAAACCTCTATATAGTCTATTTTAAAAGAGGATGAAAATATCAAATTTACAAAATAAAAATGAACAAGGTAAAACTGCAATAGAAAAAAAAAGAAATTTAAGTTATTAGAACATACTTTATACACATATATGTCAGCAAAACTAGTACAGTTTTAAAAAGAGAGATGACATCTCAAAAATATAAAATATCCAATTTAACAGAATACTAAATAAGCAGCTTTTTCAGAAAAGCAAATTATATTAAAGATATACCAAAGGTAAAGCTTTCATGTGGACACAATCAGTCTAAGAAGACACCCTGAAGGAATACATAGATGCAATTACAAAATATCCCCTTAATAAATAAAGAATGACTTAAATAATGTGAGATAGTCAACTATCATGGCCTAACTGCACCAATGTAATGAAACTGATGTTATTACTCATTCATTTATATATTTAATGCAATACCAAACTATTCAGAGGACACTTTATAGAGCTACACACAATAAGAAAAATGTTTATTTGGTGGAACAAAAATAAGATCTAGAATTATAAAAGAAATAATGAAAAAAATGGGAATAAATGGAATTAGTATTTCTAAGTCACATTATTCTATATAAAATTTTTAGAACTGCTCAGAGTCTAGGGCCAGTATAGAGGAGAAAACAATGCAGCAGAATCCCTGAAAGGAAATCACTTCAATGTCTGTCTCCACCATCCTGACAGAAGTTTTTTTAAGAACACAACACAACTAGTTGAGGAGCTAAGTAGGATTCAGAACTTAGTACAGTGTCTGGCACATAGCAGGTGCTGAATTAATGTTTCTTTACAAGTGACTGAATGGGACATGGCCTCTTCACCTTGACACATCAGGTCTTTCCCACTACTATATTAATCATTACTAACTGGGAGTTTGAGTTTGGAAGACGTGGGTCTTGTGAAGTGTGGGAGCACATTTCATTATTCTCATAGAACCTGTGAAATGTCTAGAAAACAGAAATCATAACAACCCTATGATTATAATTCTCTTAAATTGAAAAATACCGAACATGATTGATGATAGCTTAGTTGTCATAAAAGAGTCTAAATTCAAGATCCACTTCATTTTTAGTTAATGATATGAAAACAAAAGCCCAAAGTAGCGGAGAATTAATGGAGAAAGATTTGATAAAATGTGTACAGTACAAAGAACAAGTGATGCTGCTTTATGAAAAAAACAAAACAAATAAAAGACAAACTGAAGCAAAACAAAACAAGCTATAAATTTTGAATTCTTAACATGCAAAACAAGACTTGAAACCTTCTTGGAAAACAAAGTGATAGTTGGTAAAACTCTAGAATGCCTCACATTTATCTATTTACGATGTAAACTATATATCTAAATAGTACCAGCAAAAAGACTTTACAACACTTAAAACATTCTCTGTATTATTTTGTGCTTTTAAAATGTCTGTAAGAACTGTATAAAGACATACAAAATCAGGAGATACTACTTTGTAATATACTGATATTGTTATTCTTTATATATTTTGGACAACATTAATTTTTTAACAGAAATTCGTTTGTTTAAAATTTTTTAACATAACTAGGAAGTGGTCAACCAGGAAAAATAAAAACATTTGCATCAAGTACCTCTAATAAAGGTTTAATATCCAAAGCAAGGTATATAGAAAACTAATCCAAAACATAAAACCAAAAATTATTTCCTAATGGTTATATGGTCTAAGGATATGAATAAATGTTTCTCAAAACACATTAAGATTGTGTTTGTAGAGCTGAAAATTGGTTTAACCATTTTGCAAGGCATTTTGGAATTTTACCATAGAAGTAAAATGTCCATACCCTTTGAGTTAGAATTCCTGGTTTCTAATTATCATAAAAATAAGATAAATCAATAAGATTTTATATGCTGCCAAAGTGAACATGTAAATATTTAAAAGAGAGAAAAACACTAACAATATTACCTATCTTATTGAGTTGTTATGATAGTGAAATGAAATGTATGTAGTATTTTGCAACCAGAAAGTATTATCTATCCACCTACCTATTTATCTACATTTGACTGTCTTTCTATCTTCATATCTTCCATATTCTTTCCTTTTCCATATTGTCTGATATTCTTACTTGGTAATATATATATATATGATCCAAACATCAAAAGCAATTGAATCTTATCAGAGGCACTCATTTTTAATAATGTAGGAAGTTCATTGCAATTATGATTCAGGTATTTACTATGTGATTCTTGGGAACTCACTTAAGATGTCTGAGCCTCAGGCTATCATCTGCAAAATTAAATCAGTATTACTTTCATTATCTGTCTCTCAAAGATGGTTAGCATTTCAGAGATCTCAACACTAAATGTTTTGTTATGACTATAATGCCATAATGATAATGATAAACAAAAAAAGTTTACATTATGTTTTCTTAATCTATTATTAGTTCTCTTCAATGTACAATGTGTTTCTTGATCTTTTTATAAGACTGGAATATGGTAGGTCATATGATAAATGGCACATAAATACTTGATTTTGGGTGCCTCCTTTTGGAAAAGACATTACTAAATTGAAAAGTATCTATGGAAAGGAAAACTAGAAAGGAAAGGACATAAGGACCATGTGTATAAAAAGCATTTAAAGGAACCAGGGAAATTTAGTTTGCAGAACTTAACTCTCTAAAGGACAAGATAGCTAGCTTATTCTGTCAGTCTATCTGTCTATCTATATCTATCTATCTATGAAGAGAATTGTCCATTTGGAAGATGGAATAGATGCATTCTGCTTGGCCTCTGGGAATAGAACAAGTAGCAGTAGGTAAAAGTTATAGAGAATTAAATATAGACTTGATGAAAGTCCAGTGTGGTGAATAGTTAGGTATCACTTGGTTTATGGCACGGGGATTAACAATCTTAACCAATCAGCAATTTTCCTGGGATTTATTGCTCTGAAGAGGCTTAACTCTTCAACAGGGGAGTTAGGTTCCTTAATTTTTGCATTTGTTGACTCTTGTCGTAAACCATATCTACCTATAATTAATTTATTTTAGGCTTTCCTCACCACTTCTTCCCTGCCTCCTCCTGCTCAAGGTAAGAATTAAAGGAAGTATCGAATATCCAATATATTAGGAATCATAACATAATAAACTATCTTGGTTTATTTCCTCTCTGTTCCCACTCCTCACCACACACACACACATACATAGACACAAAGGCAAAGCTAAAAAATACAGAATCACAGAATGATTGGAACAGAATTCAGTAACTTGTAACTCAGTACAATCAGTTAAGAACTCAATATTCAAGCTTCAGTGGGACACAGTTTCTTTGCAAAACTATTAATTGTCCATTTTATATTTCATCCCCTCAGAGCATGGTCTGATCAAACATAAGAATGATCAGCTTTCCAGTTGCCTTGCTTTCTCTCTTTCCATGATGTCAGTCTACTCCCAGTGCAAAGGGAAGGATCTAGACTTCCAATTCACTCAACTATTCACTCATATCTACAATCCTGCTTGGTTTTAACTGCATGTAACAAGAGTCCCCAGGCAAGATACACTCTGTTCCTCTTCTCTTTTCAGCTTCCTTTTGTGTGTTGTCTTATCCCATTAGCTTGTGAACTCCTTGAAGGGAGGGACTATCTTTTTCTTATTCAGTATACCTAGCACTTAGCACAATGTCTGGCACTGCATTAAAAAGCAAATCTTCCAAGATCTTTCAATGATCCAAGGTTGATATTTAAAGAAAATATACAAAAATGTGAAAACCAGACAAATGTCTTGGTATAAACCCAACTAATCAATTCCCAAATTCACATGAGAAATGACCCCAGCTGCCATTTTATGAGTATAGATAAGAACTTCATTCTCCAGCCCTGTCTGAAAATACTTACTGTTTAAAACAAATAAGCCTAGAAAAACTACTAGTCAACTAGGGATCCAAAGGTACCCACCTCTTGTACCTGGTGGAGCACTAAGTACGGTCAGTAGATCAGTATGATTCTCAATAAACAATCAAATGGTGGGGAGAGGGAAGAGAGGGAGAAAGCAACTCAGTAATGAATTATACCCAGAATCAGGCAGAATGTATCTTCTGCATATGTTAATTTTTTTAGTTGTTTTGTTTTAGTTTAGTTTAATTTTATTTTGTTTCAAAGTTACCTGTGAGCAGGCAGAGAGCTACTTTGTGTGCTCTAAGGAAGCAGTGGAATGAAGAGTGTCATATTTTTAAAAAATAAATAAAAAGCCCCCTGAAAAGTAATGCTATCTGAAAGTGACAGTTTACCCCTGAAAAGATATGAGGTCTTCAAACAAAGGCAGGATGATAAACCTGCATAGTATGTTACAGAGGGCATCTGGAATGTTTTACTTGTTATTATTTTCACATGGCCTCATGACAGCCTTAGATATTTTGCTTGAAAAATTCTTTCTCAATACAACAAAGAGCTGTAGTTTTGAACAACCAATTGCAAATGATGTTTCCCAGAGGAAAAAAAAAAGTTTATTCCTCAATTAAGAAACAAATGTTCATATTTTTTAATATGTTTAACATATAATGGATTACTTGCCTTCTAAGGGAGAGGGGAAGGGGAAGGGGAAGAAAATTTGAATGAATACATGGTTTTTCAAGGGTCAATGGTGAAATATTATCCATGCACATGTTTTGAAAATTAAAAGTTGAAGAAAAAAATAAACAAATGTTCATGCTATATATTTCCCCTTTTGCTCAGAATGTTGGATTTCCCACCTTTCTAGACCTTCTACACCAGATTATTCAAAGGTTTCAGAATATAAACATAATTTAATCATAGGCAAGAAAGAATTGCTCACGTTTAATAGATCAAAAAAGAGAAAGTGAGAGGAAACGTTAAAGAGGGATCATGAGTGACTTTCTTGAGGTCACAAAATGAATTTTGAGAGGAGGCCAGGAAAAAAAAAAATTGCTTCTGCAATTTCCCTTTGTTAACCACCACCAACCCCACCCCTTGTCCATTAACTTTGTCAATCTTCAATAGTGATATTGTTTTTTGTCTGCAGAAGTGGAACAAAAATTCAGCAAAAAAGACATGTTTTCAACATTATAAAAGGTCACGTATCAATGGATTCTAAAAGTGATATGCACTTATAATTAAACCAAATATATAGCCTTAAAATCCACACAACCGTTAACACTTGAAGGATTTTGCAATTAACATTTATGCACTACTTCATGTTAATGATTATACTTTGGAAAGCTTTTAGTGAATGCATAAATAATCAAAAGCATGTTATAAACCTTAATGTTGCTTTGGTTGATAAGGCTTTAATGATGTAAGCATATTTATACAAAAAGAACTCTGGACAATTAATCTTGTATGACTGCAATTTTACTATTTTAAATTAAGGAATTTACACTAAGGACATCTTCTATGTATGAGGAAAATGAATGACTAAATAAACATGATACCTAAATTGGATATGAGTTGTAAGAAAGGAATCTGTTACAAAAAAAAGTACTCACTGAAATCCTCTGGCTTGGAAAGTAATTATATTATTTAACACAAAACATAATATTTCATGATATTTAGCAATAACTGTTTACTTGAGATTGTCAAATTATCTCTAGACAAAAATAATTTGACTAAATATAAAGGTTGCTTGTAGAACTTTTACCTCAATTTGTATAGTATTCTCTAAAATGCTGTCATGCTTCATTAAAGTACAAATATTCTTTGTTTTCTGCAGTTCTTTGGACAGTTTTTTGGACATAATTGTTTGTCTAGAGTTTCTGGTTCAAGAATCCTAAATTTGTTTGGTTAAAAGATTTCATATTATTTTAAATTAAACATGAATACTATATAAAGGCAACTTTAGTGTAAAAAAAGAGTATTGTGCTCTTGAAAGAGTAAAAGGTCCATGGATTATTCCAAATTGTAGTTAAATACAAATAATTTATAAGTAGTTACCACTTGTTTTCAATTTATATTCCATCTATTTGTCAAAAGACATCTTGAGTACACTTATAAAATTAACCATATATTAAATAGGACAAGTAAAAATAAAAACAGAATAGAGACCATTGCAAATGAGCAGAGGGAGTTGCTATTACTAGGCCCCTGATGTGAGCTAATTATCTTCTAATGGTGTGATAGAACACTGAAAGTAGAATATTGAAATCAGGAGACCAATGTTCTAGTTCTGGTTCCTTTAGCTAATTGTGTGGCCATGAACAAATCACTTTCCATTTCTGAATATCATTTTCTTTCTATGTAAAAGCAAGTTCCCTTACTGTTCTGACATTATAATTTTCTGACAACTATACACAGAATTTGACATTAATATGCTGTCAACTAAAGGAAATATTAGTTTATAAAATTTTAATTATTTTAAAATAAAATATACAAAAATCAACTGAAGAAACAATTTTTTCCCCTAAAATTTAAAGTCAAATATATGTTTGTCACCTAGATCATTCTATAAGACCCTGGATTTAAGAATTCACCATTTCTAGCTGTATCCACAGATACCATACTGCACTCTGGACATCTTCTGGCTATCTTGACAAGTACATTCCACCATAACTCTTCCCATTTTCACAAATTGCTCTGGAAGCAATAATTTAATTAACACTACTATTCTTGGAAAGAACATGTCAATCAATAGTCACTTTGCCTATGACATGCCAAGCCAAAACTTTTTCCCTCAATTTGCAGTCTTTTTCTTCTAGAATACAAATCCTGTAGGATAGGGACTTTTGCTTTGTTTCCTCATATTTAGCACAATGCTCCAAATAATGCTTAATAAATGTTTTTTGATTGATATTTGGGTAAAGGAGTCTATGGACAATGTTTTCAATGAGGTGTTTTTTGTTTTTTTGGTTTTTTTTACAAGTGATACCTTATTAAAGAGTACCTGCCTTCCTAATATTACTAAATGTTTTATGTAGATACTACAGTATTTCAATGGATCTGGGCTCTTATTATAGGCCTCATTTCTCATTATGCATATCATAGCCCATTTATATCTGCCTATCCTGTGTATTCTCATCTAGGTCTACATAATATTATGTGCATGGGGGCAGCTAGGTGGCGCAGTGGATAGAACACCAGCCCTGAAGTCAGGAGGACCTGAGCTCAAATCTAGTCTCAGATACTTAACATTCCCTAGCTGTGTGACCCTGGGCAAGTCACTTAACCCCAATTTCATTAGTGTAGAGAACTTCCAAGTGAGAAGATTCTCTCTGCCAATGTAGATTGATATCTTTTTGCAATGTGTAGTATTAGTGAGTTTTCTAGAGTACTTATGGGTTATGTGACTTGCCAACGTCATATGTCCAATATCTAGAGATATGGGATTTTAACCCTTGGCTTCAAGGCCAGCTCTTTATCCACTTCAAAAAAGGGACATCTCTTGCCTCTCTCTCTACACAAATCTTCTTTCTCTCTCCCCCTCTCCCTCCCTCCCTCTCTCCTCTCTCTCTCTCTCTCTCTCTCTCTCTCTCTCTCTCTCTCTCTCTC
>JAJPUD010003466.1:149227-229451 GCA_023553655.1 Myrmecobius fasciatus
CTCTCTCTCTCTCTCTCTCTCTCTCTCTCTCTCTCTCTCTCTCTCTCTCACACACACACACACACACACACACACACACACACACACACATTCTCATTATCTCTCTCTCACACACACACATTCTTATTCTCTCTCTTTCTGTCTCTATCTCTCTCACATGTGTGCACACATACACACAAGCACCCATGTGTAAACCACACACACACACAGAGGTAGATACGTACCACATATGTAGGCACACAACACATACATATATACAGCAAAGAGTACATGTGTGCACACATACACATTCACATTCACATACATTTTGAGCACACTATGCCATGCCATTTTTTAGGACCAGAATTTCAGTTCCTTAGGATTTTCTTCTACAAAGTGAATCATTACTTGCTCATCATTTTTATAGACTTAGGTATTTCCCTGGACCACTGAGAGATAAGTGACCCTCCCAGGCTCACTTAGCCAGTATGTGTCTAAGCAGTGCTTGGACTCTGCTTCTGCTGTCTCCACAACCAGCCTTCCATGTGCCATTCCATTCTTCAATAAAAGTAACCAGCACTGGAATGATTTCTGTAACACATGGTCCTTATGAACTGATTTGTCATCACAAATATCTTTAGTGTCTCTCCTGTCCTCCCTCTCTCTTTAGGATTTATTGAAACAGTTTTATTAAAGGCAAACCTGAATTGCTTATATCTTGATGAATTATAACTTATATGCTCAGTCAGAAACAGGAGTGTAATAAGATCCTCATGTGCTTATCTCTTAGTGGGCTTTCTCTTCATAATCATCCATGCAAGATATATTTTGGATCTTAAATAAACAGCCTTTTCTGCTAGAGAATCTCTAATCCTCAGCCTTATATGTCCTATGGTCCTGTTCAAAAATGAAGGATGAACAGCATGATGTTTGTTCAAAAAAATTTATCTCCCTAATTCCAATTTTCTATTTTTCCTTTTAAAAAAATCATATTTCTTGAATATATAGCACCAGTAGAGGAAGGTATTCTTGGGTGTAGTCAAAATTAAAAACCTATACAGTGGAACATGAAATGATTGCTGGATCTGTTTTCAGGAACCTGAATTCAAATTTCAGCAGTGATCTCAACCAGCTAAGTGAAGAGTTTAATCATTTAACATCTTTGACCTTGGTTTTTTTTGAGGCAATTGGGGGTAAGTGACATGCTCAGGGTCACAAAACTAGTATCTGAGTATCATATTTCAACTTAGTTGGTGCTTTATCCATTGTGCCTTCTAGCTGCCTCTAGTTTCTCCTTCTTTAAAATGGAAACAGTGATACTGTAAATTACCTCATGGAATTGAGGTGCAGAAAATGCTTTATTGATTTTATAAGTTTATATAAAGATGTGATGATTATGTATCTATATGAGTCAGTATATGCATCTGTCTGTGTATGTACAATATGGTTAAGGTAGAACCTTGTTAACTGATTACTATCTTTAAATAATGGGGCATATGCATATCACTAGTCAAAATCTTAAAATGAAAATCAGCAATTTGATATGGTGGGAAGAAGGAAAAGGAAGGGGGGAAAAAGATATTTTCATAATCCTAACCTGCAAATGCACTCTTTTCAATCGGCTTGTCAACTAGCATTGGTTAAATGTTTAAAGGTTTAAAAACACATAAGATGCATCAGTCCCTGTTCTCAATGACCTCACAGCTGACTAGTATTGAATTGAGCATAAGAAGTGGCATAAAAGACATTATCTAAAATATATATGATAAAAAGGAGGTAGGCTGTCTTGTAGAAAAAGAAGGGGCTAACAGAGAGAGCCCTAGTTCTTTACTAGTACCCATGGAATATCAAAGGACAGATAGGAGGGACTTTGCATGTTGGGCAGATCCTGTATGGAGTATTTATGGGAAGAAACCAACAAGATTCCATAGAATAAGAAGAAACAGATGAATTAGAACTTGCACCTTTAGAAGCATGGAAATCCCATCCAATGGAATTGCTGAATTCCCAATGTGGAATACTTCCTATAGGTAGCAATAGATTTTATCCTCTTTCCCCCAATAGAACTTTCATCCTTTGTTGATGCCTGCTCTCACTATTTATGCATCCATCTGTGTCTTCACTGACTGTTAATGCCTTCTACCACCCAAACTTTTGCCAAGTTTAGGAGTCCAGCCTTAGCCCTTCACAAATAGAGATATCAAAAACAAAGACATTCCTTCCTCTCTTCTGATGGAAGATTGCTATGATAGAAGGAAGAAAAAGGAAGGGGAAAAAAGATATTTTCATAATCCTAACATGCAAATGCACTCTTTTCAATCAGTTAGTCAGCTAGCATTTATTAAATGTACCAGCCACTGTTTTAAGCATTAGGGATACAAAGGAAGGTTCAAAAACACATAAGACACATCAGTCCCTGTTCTCAAGGACCTTTCCCACGAAGGTCCTATGAGAAGTGTCCAGTTCTTAATCAGACGCAAACATTTATAAAGTATCTTCTAGGTATAGGCATTATGCTAAGCTTTGAGGATACAAAAAAATAAAAGAAAGCCCCTGCCTCAAGCTCAAAATCTAATAGGTTGCTACCTTATATGCCCATATTTCAGAAGTAATCTTAACTTCGGGGACACAGAGATTTTAGGGACAGTATTAAAGCTTTAAAGAAGCTCAGGGTCCAGAAAGGTTTAGGAGACTAAAAGCTGAAGACTACATAGCACTATTTCAGTCACATAATGAGTTAAATAGGCTTTTGAGAACTGGTCTGGGAACTCAACCAACTTTTATAACATTGTTTGTGTGGGGAAATCTGTTCCAAGTTCCAAACAACTGACATGCAATCAAACTTTTGGAACACAACCTATTCATAAGTTGGGGACTACCTTGCTGATTTCTTAAACTTGATGGACATTAGCCAATGGGTGTGTCTAATGTTGACATAAACATAATGTTCTGAAATTTGCCATCACACATTAATAGACTTAGCTTGAGTACCTACTTCATTAGTATCTTGTATTGTATAGTACTTCTCTGACTATTCCAGTCCACAGTGATATTTCTTCCTTCTGAATGTCTTTATATTATACTAATTTTTTGGACCATTCATATGAGTTAAACAACTCATTACCATTAGCTGTCTTTTCACATCTATACATTTTGTTTCTCTAACAATATGTAAGCCCTTTGAATGCAAGAATGTTTTGTAGTTAGTTTTACCGAGATAGAAAATGAAATTCCTTACTCCTAAGATGTTTAAGAAATTCTGTTTATGATATTGGGTTTTATAACTAAATAAAAAATGAGTGATATTTTGGGAAGGCCAGTATTAAAGCTTATTTTAAGTCTGAACTGGATTTGCATAATATACATCTATCCTATTTAGGTCCAGAATCTATAATTTCATCAATGTAAGAAACTCCTTGTATATAAGCCTCCTCCACAAAACAGAAATCATAATCTATACATGACTTAGTCTATAAGCCTAGAGACTAGTCTGGCACAGAGAGGTTAATTGCCTTGTTCAAAATTAATAAGTTTTATAGACAGGATTTGAAGGTAGATCTTCCTGATTCCAAGATCAACACTCTACCTTACCACAATGAATAAAAAATAATTCTGTACCCATAAAATAGATTCCTGTAGTACTTAAATGTCTGTACCAATATTCATTTGTGTAATTGGATATTGCCTTGTCTTGCTATTGAATTATTTCTCCAAAGAATAGCCAATTAAAATATGCACAAAGAGCTATCAAACTGTGCATATCCTTTAATCCAGTGTCTCTACTGGGTTGGTATCCCAAAGAAATGATAAAAAAAGGTAAAAGGAACCCCATGTGCAAAAATGGTTGTAGGAACCCTTTTTATAGGGCAAGTAACTGAAAATTGACTGGATGCCCATCAGTTGGGGAATGGTTGAATAAACTGTGATATATGAATGTAATGGAATAAAATTATTCTATAAGAAACAATTAGCATGATGATTTCAGAAAAGACTGGAGACTTCCACAAACTGTTGCTAAGTGAAGCAAGTACACCAAGAGAGCATTGTACACAGTAACAACAAGATTATATAATGATCAACTGTGATGGACTTGGCACTTTTCAGCAATGAGGTGATTCAGGTCAATTCTAATAGACTTGTGATGGTGAGAGCCATCTACATCCAGAGAGAGGACTACATGGACTAAATGTAGAACACAACATAGTATTTTCATCTTTTTTATTGTCCTTGTTTGCTTGTTTTTTTTTCTTTCTCATTTTTCCTTTTTGATCTGATTTTTCTTGATATAATAAATGTATGATGTGTTTATCATGCTATGTTTACATTTATCATGCTATGTTTAGCATGATAAATGTATAAATATATTTAGAGCAACTGCGTGTTTAACATCTATTGGTTTGCTTGCTATCTAGGGGATGGGAGAGGTGGGTAGGGAGGGAGAATACAAGGTTTTTCAGGGAGAATGTTGAAAAATATCTTTCCATGTATTTTGAAAAACAAAAAGCTATTATTATAAAAAAGAATATCCAGCTAATCTACTAAATTATAAATTGTCTGAAGGTAGGAATCATGCTATGTTCTTCTTTGGTATTGATTATAATGCTTGGTAAAGAGCTGAGAAAATAAAGCAGTTCTAAAATAAATATTTATCAAGTAGACTTGAATTGGAATGATTTAATTAAATTAAATGTTCAGATTAATCTTCTCTCCTGGTCTAGAAGAATGGACCCATATAAAACAGAATATGCAGTCATAATGTATAAAAGAGGTCAAGGAGGGAAATCATTCTTATGTGTGTACGTTACCTAATCAGTTCTTCAGCATGTTTGGTTTTCTTTATATGGCAACACAAAAGTGCCTCTATACTGAAGAATGTTTCAGTCAGTTACTGACAATAATGATGACTTCTGAAATTATATGCTCTTGACAGAATCATGGGAATTTATTAACAAACTATATGAAATGGATGTGACCTTTTCTAATTACAAGCAAGAGAATTCTTCTATATTATAAAACTAAGAAAAAGCAAAAATGAAAACAAATCTCACCCCTTTCAAAAGAGAATCTCTCAACACAGGTGAGAATTTCTAATGCTGAGGAACCTCCTGACCACCAGGAAGAATATAAAACCATGGAGAAACAAGAAAGGGCTAGTTAAAACATTCACCTTCACTTTACCAGTCTCTCAGAGTCAGTGGTAAAAGACTAAAACCCCTAAAATAAGTATTTTTATTTAAAATATTTTATTAAAACACCAACTCCCTGGAGTTATAGGCAGCCAGAGAAGACAGTGGAAGCCAGAATTTCAGTACCAAAACATGACCAGAATTGATGTGTTTTTGTGGAGACTGGAAGGTATAATTTAAAAATTATGGGGTTAATTTGCTTTTCTATCTCCAATGGCCCCTGAGAAGGGTAATGTAATTGATCACTCAGTCACAGTGATGAAAAGGTCCTGGTACAGAGCCAGTTCTTGTCTCCTCTTATAAATTCTTCTTTTGGGGCAGGGAAGCAATCGGCTCTTATGTGATTTCCTCTAGGCTTTTTGGCTATTTCCTGGACACAGTAGACTTTCTGGTTATCACCCTTTGTTCTTAGCTCTGACAATCTAAGACATTTCATAAAAAATGAACCAAAACAAAAAAAGCCCTCAGCAATAACATTTTTCTGAAGCATCTGGGATTATAATGGTGTATCAAAAGTAAAGTTGAATAATAATACTAACAGGTTTTGAATATCATATCTTGAGTTTATCAAGATTGTTAAAGGAAAGAAATTAGATGTAACAATGATTACAATAAATCAAAATATTCATTGATTAGCTAGTGCAACTTTATCTGAATAATAATTATAATCCTTCTAAAATTACAAAGGTGAAAAAGCTGGGGCCAAGTCAAATTGTAAAGAAGAGAAAGGTTGTCTTCAGGGTCCCCAGCATATTTTTATCTCATAGTAGAGTTCCGAATGCAGCTATCTGTTGCCTACTAATACTTATTGAAGGATCTAACAAATATCTAATCCATTCCAATTGCACTACCATATGTGCATGGGACTGTAATAGTCACTGGAAATACAGACAAAAGCCCCTGCCATTAAGAAGTGTATAGTCTCTTGGCAAGATTCAATCTGTAAACAGATAAAAATACTCATGATCATTTAAAGTAGATGAGAGCACTAAAGACATCAGGAAAAATTTCTATAGGCATGGCACATGAGTTAAACTTTGAAGGAAGCCAGAGATTCTAAGGGCAAGGAAGAGGGAAGGGAATAAACATTTATACAGTGCCTACTAACATTCCAAGCACTCATTTGTTTCTCACAACTCTGCAAATTATATGCTATTATTATTCCCATTTTCTAATTGAGAGAAACTGAAAAAGACAGAGGTTAAGTGACTTGCAGTGTTATACAACTAGTGAGTATCTGAGGCCAGATTTGAATTCAGATTTTCCTAATTCCAGGATTTTGAGTCCTAGAATTCATGGAGATTAGAAAAGGGACATTAATCTGGAAAGGCAGGCTGCAGCTATAATATGAAAAGCTTTAAAAGATATGTTGAGTAGTCTGTGCTATAAAAGAAGCAATTGAGAAGTACTGAAAGTTCTTAGTGGGAGAAAGGACATGGTCTGATTTGTGCCTAAGGAAGATTATTTTTCAATTTTGCACAGCATAGATTGGAGTAAAAAGATACTGGAAACTTGTTCACACTAAAGTTTACAGCTATTAATAATTTAGACTTACATTTTAACTGAAATCAAATGGAATGAAGAAATTAAGTTCAAATGGTAGAATTTCAGACACTAAGAGATAGGAAAGAGATTTCAGTGGAAAAGCAGACTATTGAATATGCCCAAACATCAAGCTAGCCCTTGACAACTCAGTCAAAATGATAGGCAATGCTCACAAAATGGAAAATTGGCTTTTCATTCATATCATTAAATTCATAGAAGTTAAATAGGCATAAAATTTTTACCAGGACATAATTCAGTTTCAAGACAATTTAGGGACTTGGAGAGAAAGATTAGTTCTTTGGCCTTTAAAATTAAACATTAACTTATATTCTCTATGAATAATATATATCAAATCATATGGGCAGAGAAGAGGACCAAAATGAGACTCCACAATGCATAAATATGTGAAGATGACTTAAACAAAGCATAATTCTTAGGGTTAAAAGTAGAATGAGAAGAATATGGTCAATTTCTAGTAAAGTCCCACTTCAGGAAAATGGATAGCCAATTAAAATTTTTAAAAATTCAGGAATATATCAGATTATTTTAAAAACTATTAAAAGAAATTCATGCTCTATTTCTTTTCTGTATTTCACAACATAAACTTTATATAAAAAGCAGCAATGATAGAGAAACACAGTTCAACTGGTACTGAGCATGTTGTCATGATGGAAAATTACCACTGTTTTTAAATGCTCAGAAATAGAAGTGTTTCCTTTTCTATTTGAATTGCATTTTTTTTCATGAAATGATTTTATATAGAAGCAGCAAGATCAATAAATTTTGAAAAAAATATTGTTTGGATTTGTTCTAGTGTAACATCTAGCTTCTTGTCTGTACCTGTGCATGTATGTGTATATATATATATGTGTGTGTGTGTGTGTGTGTCTGTGTCTGTGTGTCTGTGTGTCTGTGTGTATATATATATGTATATATATATACACTGACTCAAATTTATAGGTTGTAAGGCACTGTAGCAAATATAATTAGCTTTGCAAAGCCAAAACAACAGCTGAAATGATGTTTGCCTCCATAGCATAGGCTGCCTCATTACTTTACTTCCTTGTTATTCATTTATATAAACCCAGCAAGAAAAAAAATTAGACTGAAAAAAACTGGGAAACTCTGTACCCCTAAACTATTTATTTATTATGAAGTAAATGGCCATAGCCTGCAGCAATGAAGATTTGGAAAAAATGTATTGGGTAGTCACCATAAGTTAGAGTGAGGTCTCTCACTGAGAAAGCCTAAACAAAGAATGACTGTTAAAGAAAAAAGGAAACTATATATCATACTGTACAGTAACCTGTTTGTTGAAAGGCTAAAAAACAGCCTTTAGAACCTGGCTAGTAGAGAGGCTTCTGCCAAAACTTGGCTAAGGGTCTCAGTTCTTTCTGGAAAAGGATACCACCCCAGCTGAAGATAAATAGGAAGTGACAATCTATCATCATCATACAGAAATTATCTTACTTGAGCAGAGGAACATCCCACCATAGTGATAAAGGAACCAATCTGTCAAGAAAATGCAGAGGAGACAAGATGGCTTGTGCCCAGCCCAATAGCAGAACAATCTAGTCTAGCAGCAGAAAGACCCAGAGCCTTGTTCATCAGTGAGGACAGTTCAAGAGACAGAAATGACATTGCAGTCCTATAATGACTTACTTTGGATATTTATCTTTCCTATACATCCTCACTATCATTATGCTTTACATTTATGTACCTTCTCTCTCCATGCCTATTATGTGTACTGGTGGGTAGTATGCTCTAGATTTTTGGGAGAAATCTTTTGCAACTATTTTCTTGCTATTCTATTTGAGTGAATGCCTTTAAAAAAATTTTTTACTGCTATCTTTTGCTTTTTAAAAACATTACTCAAATTTCTCTGTTTTTCTTCCTCTCAGAAAGCCATCCCATGTAATAAATAATATTTTAATGAAAAAATTAAAGTGTTAAGAGAAGAAAAGCAAAACTAATACTATAAAATTTCACACACACACACACACACACACACACACACAATGTATCATACTTGAGGACTTTTTAGCATCCACAAAGGAGTGGGATGAGGGTTTCTTCTCATTTCTCTTCTTTGAGGTCATGTTCTTTTTTTCTTTTTTTTTTGGAGAAACATTTGGAGTTAAGTAACTTGCCCAGGGTCACACAGATAGTGAGTGGCAAAGTGTCTTGAGGTCAAATTTGAACTCAGGTCCCCTGATTTCAAAGCTTGTGTTCTATCCACCGTGCCATCTAGCTGTCCCAATATTTTTTCTTTATAATTTTGTCACATTCACTTTTGATTATTTTGTTCTTTCCATTTATATTACTGTGGTCATTATGCATATTGTTTTCTTGCTCTGCTTACATAATACTGCATCAGATCACACTTCTCTTATTATATTTGTCATTTCTTATATCACAGTAATAATTTATTAATTCTTTTTACCATAATTTGTTGTTTTTTTAAAATCTAATTGGTTTCTAAATTTATGCTAGACAAAAATGATTGATATAAACAATTTTGTATATATGAGGACTTTCCTTTGAATGATCTCTTTAGGAATAAGCCCAGTAATGGGCATTTTTATAATTCCATTTGTACAATTTCAAATTGCTTTCCAAAATGATTGTAGTGATTCACAGTTCCACTAATAATATAATAATATTTATAATAAAGCATATGTACACATAAGTAAGTATAAGATAATTTTAGAGGAGAGAAAGACCTGACAACAGGCTTTTATTGATTTACAAAGTGGAGAGGGGAAAATAAGAGTGGAAAAAAGATTGAAAGGGAGAAAGGGACCAAGATGAGAAATGTGAGATGGGGGAAGAGAAAAAGGTGCATCTGGCATGAAGTAGAAAAGCATCATTAGTAATTGGCTAAGATAGCCAAGTCCTCTCAAAAACTGGTATCATAACATAATTCCATTGTCCATGGTTGCCAGTATTTTCCCACAATCCTTTTTCTTGTTTCCTAGGCAGTTCATGATGTAGTAGAGAATGCCTAACAGAGTTAAGAAGAGACATGTTTAAGAACTATTTTAGAAGGTATTTACTAGTTGTGTGAGCCTAAGCAAGTCATTTTTCTTTTAGCCTCAATTTCTTTATCTGTAAAGGACAGATAATAGCATTAACCTCACAGGGTTGTTGGGAGGTTCAAATGAGAAAACAGGCAATCTGCAAACCTTAATGTGTTAAATAAATTTTATCTTTAAAAAATTTTGCTTCAACCTGTCCTTGTGATGTCTTTTCTTTTAATCTTGCTACTTACTCTTTGTGAACATCTCATTACCATAATTTATCTCCCAAATTTTATGTTTTCCTTGATTTTGCCAAAGCCATAGGCAGCTCTAATTAAATTTCATCTTTCTTCATCCTCAGTTTTATTACTTGTTTCCCCTCTTCTGCTGCTGCTGGCATACTAGCAGTTTTTTTTCTTGTTTCCCCATATTATGAGGGCAGTATTGTTGGAAATTTCTAGTTGCTGCTGGTGTTTGGAAGAGAGAAATAATATCACAGTTTACTGAGAATGATAAAATATCTGAGCTAAAAGGGACCTTTGAAATAATCTTGTGCAAATCATTCTGAAAAGCAATATGCACCTAAGTCCCAAAATTTATTTAATTGTGTATGCCCTTTGACCCAGAAGTATCACTACTAAGCCTATACACAACAGAAAGACAAGAAAGAAAGAAAGAAAGAGAGAGAGAGAGACAGAGAGAGAGAGAGAGAGGAAAAAAGAAAGAGAGAGAAAGAGAAAGAAAAAAGAAAGAAAGAGAAAGAAAGAAAGAAAGAAAGAAAGAAAGAAAGAAAGAAAGAAAGAAAGGAGAGAAGGAAAGAAAGAAAGGAGAGAAAGAAAGAAAGAAAGAAAGAAAGAAAGAAAGAAAGAAAGAAAGAAAGAAAGAGAAAGGATGGAAGGAAGGAAGGAGAGAGAGAGGGAGAGAAGGAAGGAAGAAGGGAGGGAGAGAGGGAAGGAGGAAGAAAGGAGAGAGGGAGGAAGGGAGGGAAGAAAGGGAAGGAAGGAAGGAGGGAAAGAAGGAAGGAACATGTATAGAAATACAATTCTTTTTGTATAGGCAAATAATTGGAAACTAGGGTGTATCCATCAACTGGGGAATGTCTGCATATCTTAGGTTATATGAATGTAATTAGATATTACTGTGTTAAGGGAAAGGATGACAGGAACTGTTTGAGAGATACTTGACAAGACTTGTATAAATTGAGAGAGGGGGAAGTGAGCAGAATCAATATTTTTATAACAACGTTGTAAAAACAGACAACTTTGAAAGATGAGAATTCTGATCAACGAAATGACCAACTGTGATTATAGAGAACTATTAATGATGCATGCTACTCATCTCTTGATTCATAATTGATGGACTCCTGTGCATAATGAGACACATTTTTTTTCAACTTAGACACTGTGAGAATTTGTATTGTTTGACTTGTATTTTTGCTATAAAGATTTTATTTTTCTTTTTTTCCTCCAATGTGGAATTGGGGAGAGAAAGGAAAGAAGTTGTCCACTGAAAAACAATAAAATTTAATTTAAAAAAGATGATTGGTTTATTCTCCATAAATTTTTAGATGAAGAAACAAAGATCTGGAGAGGTTAGCTGATATATTTATACAATCACACAATTAGTTGATAGCTGAGCCAAAATTCCTTTTTACTTTCCCTCCAGGCTCATTATAGATAAAGAGAAAAATGCTTTCTATAATTTGTTCAAATAATAAGTTTAATTTAAAAATGCTTTTTATCTGTTTTATCATTGGAAATAATAATAATAATACTTGTATTTATGTAGATCATTATTGCTATCAAAGTATTTTGCATATATAATATAATATGTCCAAAGATTAAAAGTTTCTTTTCATAGCTCTTCTATAAAGGCAGTTAGATGGCAGAGTGCATAGAGCACTGGCCTAGAGCCAGGAAGATTTACCATCCTGAGTTCAAATCCAGCTTCAGACATTACTAGCTAAGTAACCCTGGCCAACTGACATATTCTTTTTATTGTCCCAGTTTCCTTATCTGCAAAATGAGCTGGAAAAAGAAATGACAAATCGCTCTAATATTTTTATCAAGTAAATCCCAAGTGAAATCACAAAGAGTCATACATAATTGCAAACGACTGAACAAGCTCTTCTATATATAATAGATATTTTAAATTCTAGAGTTGAACTGAAGCCTCAAAATTTAACTTCTAAATCTATTTTCCACTATTTTGCTATAGATGGCTTCTTATGTTCTTTCTGAGCAAGTATTTCCCCCCCAATTTACCAAGGAGAATGAAATCTTTTTGACCAAGTCATATGACTTGGCCTAGTTGGAACTGCAACCTGACTTTAGACTTTGAGTTCAGTCTCTTTTTTTGAATTTCTGGATAACTCTAGATTTCATAACTGAAATCTATCTGAACTGAAAATCATCATAGGAATAAAATTTTATATTTTAAAATCACCAAAATGACATTACAAAGTCATACATAAAGGCTATATTGCCTTGAAATTGCATTTACTGTGCATAAGTTCTTGCATGCTGCTGTTTGCCTATAAATAGATCATTGACAGGTATACATATGATGTTACATAAGTTAAAAAAGGTGGAACCCAAAAGCCCACTGAAATCTTACTTTCTTCAACTCCTTTCTCCCCACAAATCCCCCAGTTCCTGGAACATACATTCACAAGCATACACACTGTCCATTCTAGATCTGGTGTATCTATATAGTGTTGCCTACACACTTAATTTTTAAAATTCCAAATGAACCACATTTTATCTAAAAACCTATCTGGTTTACAATTGTTTGGTTTTAATTAGTTTTTTTTTAAATGACCAGCACTTTCAGTAAACTCACCTAGTTTTTTTTAGTTAGTTTATATGAATAGTTTTCCTGTGCAAAAGCTTACATGAACAGATACAAAGTATTCAATTGAATGTATTATTTTTCCACTCCTAAGAGCAAAGTTAGAAGTCAACATCAAAGGCTAGCTCAGCATTTAAAAAACACAGATACAAAAAAATCCTTTTGTATTCTAATACTTCAGTTGTGTTACATCTATATTTTTTTTTTGTTTCAGTGTGATTTGGTTCTATTATATGTTTTTCACTGAAAGGAAACTTTTCTCTTTTCATCTTAGAACAGTATACACCATGCTAGTACCTTAGCTTCTATTCTTGTTACTATCATTTTTGTTATCATTAATTATTTACTATTTGTCAAGTACCAATAGCACACCCTCTTTCTCTGGCTAAATATTTCCCATCTGTCACAGATCTCTCAATTCTTGTTGCCATGGAGTCCCTTGAGATACTATCTCCTTTGGCCCTACCATCTGAGCAGCAGGCTTTAAAGAGAAGCCAGCTGTTTGGTGCTACCTTGGAAGGAAGGGGAGAGACTACGAGATTTTTATTGATTCCAGATTTAAGATATTCTAACTTTTTTATATTAAGTTGTATCCTTAGCATTAAATGTCCTAAAATCCAGATAACTCTGTAAGGACAAATGCTGTACATAGACACTGGACCAGACTATAGAATAATATCCCATCATTTCTGCAGTTTTCAGAGTTGAAAAAGATTATTATATCCAAATTAGCAGCATGAATTCACTTCCATCTTTAAGATAGCTCAAAATAAACACTTGATTGCTTAAGCTTTAAAAGCTATCCAATGGCCCTTTAAATGTTAGAGTCAAAGATTCTCCAAGATATAAACACACTTTTCTCTTCCCTTATGTCTAATACACTGATGAAGTCAAATTTCTCCCCCAAGTAAAAAAAAAAATGTTATCATATGCATTTCAGCCTTAGGATCATAGCTTATTAGTTATTTCTCCAAATTTCCTCCTCACTAGGAGAGGTTTCTTTTTTTAATTAAAGGTGTCCAGTTTCATACCATTTTCCTGGTTAATAATTCTGGGATAGATTCTACTGATTTGATGATAGGGACCTAAAAATGATTTCATGACTTGAGTTTTCTCTCTTAAATACTTAACTATTTTCTCTCAATTAAATGCTTTGTCATTTGAATTTTTTTTTATTCTGGCCTAATTTTTAGTTTAATAGGCTCTGGATAAAGGGCTCAAGCTATATATTACATCCTATATTGAACCTAGTAAGCCATGGAAATTTCAGAGTGAATGGGATATGTGTTACATATATGAAGTTGATTCTCTTGATAAGGAGGAAATTTAGAGGGAATAACTAATAAATTATAATTCTAAGGCTGGAATGCATTAATAACATTTTTAGCTAGTGGGAGAAATTGGACTTCATTAATGTGGAAATTTAAACATAAGGGAAGAGAAAATTGTTTATCTTTTTGAGAATCTTTGACAGTAACATTTAAAGTATGCCTTACACAGCTTCTAAATCCTCTATCCTGAGACCTCATGATTCCATCTTCCAAGAACCAATTCGATCTCATTGATTCTTAGTTTCTGTATTGTCATCTGCTGAACCTTCACCTTCAACTGCTACTCCTTTTTCTTGCTATCATCTATAGCTACAGAATTTCCTATACTTATCATGAATAGTTAGTTGTTTGCTAAAATTCTTGAGCTCTTCTCCACAGTTACTCTTTTTACCGCTATCACTTTGAATTGTGGCTAGTTCTTTCCACAGGGAAAAATCATAGCTCTTTCAGAATGAAAATGTATGGGTTAACATAAATAAAAGTTGGATTACATATTTTCTGCTCCATTGTTAATCTACCTCATGGTCTCACTCAGCATGATAAGGCTGTTTGATGATGGAAAGACTTACAAATTCACCTTTCTAAAAAGGAGAGTCCTAAATTCTGTACTTATTCCTAGCTAAGAAAGGTGATTAAATTCCAATCTCATCTTTTCTACTTTCATTTCATTGAGTATTTTTGCAAATGGGGATAAACAGTTATATATTTCCATTTGCCCATTTCTATTGTCCCTCAAATCTTAAGTTTGTACTGGGTCAATACAATTACCTTGAAGCTTCAACAAATGTCTGGATGGCATTTAAAAAACATTAAAAGGAATGGGGCAAAAATTGGAAGCCTTTGTCGATTTTCTTGCTATCATGGCAAAATACATTCCCTAACATATAAATAATATTTGGAATAAAAATACACATCTTAGCCTCCTTTATTCATTACTAGTATAAGAACCAAATTAAGTTAATGGAAATAGCAATGAATATAACAATAATTCCTATGCAACAATAAATTTTGGAAATTTGACTCCATGTAACAATTTCTTTACAAGGACCAATTCTCTTTCCCTCCTACTGTCATGTTATTATGGAGAATGAAAGTGGAAGATGCAAAGAGAAAGGACTAGTTTATTACACTGGGTAAATGGAATCTCTGGTTGTTCTGGTGAATACATTTAATAATAAAATTAGACATGATCAGGATGACACTGTGAGGAAGGCAATATATAGCTATTTACCATCATGATCCCTTCCCTACTTACAACACTGTTGGGTTACTCAACTGGCAAAGATTTGCAAAAGTGTTCTATAGCCACAATCTCTTTTAATGTTCTCAATAATCCTATATGATTTAGGGGCTCTAATTATCTCCATTTGAAAATGAGGAAACTAAGACTCAGAAAGGTGACACAGTGGTTAGGAGATTCAGGTCTAGAGTCAGAAGGATTGAGGTCAAATTCAGCCTCATATACTTCCTAGCTATGTGACTTTGGGCAAGTTATTTAACCCTGTTTATCTCAGTTTCTGCATTTATAGATCTGCAGATTGTGTAGTTTCATCAGCTATGGAAGAAAATGACGAACCATTTAATATCTCTGCCCAGATGGGGTCACAAAGAATTGCTATGACTGAATAATAATAAAAACTGAAAAAAGCCATTGAATTTTGAGTGAGGACCTTGCTTTAAATCCTCTGTGCCCTAGTTCCTTATTTTGGACAGGTCACCTAATATCCCTCAGCCTTAGTACCTCATCTGTAAAAGAAGATGATTAGACTAAAGATGTTGTCTCAGGTCACTTCAAGCTCTAAATCTATGATCCTATGACTTTCCAAGGTTCACATAATTATTGTTTAATGATGTAGCTGTGGTTTAGCAAATGATGTGGTTTGTAGGCATCAAATGATGTGATTTAGGAAAGCACCAAATGTTGAGATTCTATTATGTGGGGTATTCACAATGACTATTTTCTTTTAAAAAAAAAAGATAGGTTTATTCAGGAGAAGAGGTTACAGAGAAAATGAAGAGGTACAATAGGCAGCAGGAATGGTAAATATGAAATAGAGTTGGGAGAGAGCATAGTAAGAAATATGGTTTTAATAATTAATGGTAGAAAAGACAAATTCCATAGTGGAATTCACAATTAGCCAGGAGAAAGGGAACACCCCATGAAGTTGGAGTATTCTGTTAGTTGACAGCATCTTTTTTTTTTAATTAAAACTTTTTTATTTGCAAAACATATGTATGGGTAATTCTTCAACATTAACCCTTAAAAAGCTTTCTGTTACAAATTTTTTCCCTTCTACTCCCCACCCCTCCTCTAGATGGCAGGATATCCACTACATGTTAATTATGTTAAAATACTTGACAAATCGAATGTATGTATACATATTTCCACACGTCATTTTTGTGCAAGAAAAATCGTATCTACAAGAAAGAAAAATCAGAGAAAGGAAACACAGTAGTTGACAGCATCTTAAAAGAGTTAGCTATAAGAAAAAGAAAGACACTGTTAAGCATGGTGGGGTTTGAGAAGAGAGATGCCATGTGGCATGGGGGAGGGGTAAATGGAAAGACAGCATGAAGCAGAGTGCCTAGGTGGACTGACCCAAAGGGGTTCAGCAAAGATGGCACAGGCCATAAGGAAATTTATAAGGGAAATTTAACCTTAGAAACACGACTGGGATTCCTTGGCTGGACACAGTAAGGTGGGGCTGTCCATGACCTACACAGAGGATGGGCCTCAGAGGTTTGACATAACTTGGATTTCTAACTGGACAAACTCCACAGGAGGTGGGATCATGAAGCTAAACTGATTCCTATCAATGCCCTGCCTCAGGGAGCAATTCCATCAATAGTTCATTCTTTCTTTGCCAAGCACAACTAAATCTCCTTCATTTAGACTAGGATTTAAGCCACATTTGGCTACCTCTCACATAATTTTTTTCTTTTACTGGTCTTGCCAATTTACTTTACTATAGTCACATAATAGTTTTCTCTTTAGAAATATTAAAATCTAATTTCAAAGGATCTCAGAAGAATAGCTTTGATGTATTCAACTGAGTAGCCTTGGAAGGTAGTCCTATTTTCTAGGAGGTAGTCATGGGGGGAAAGCACTTATCTAGGATCCTTCCATGGGTTTATAACTGGTCAGCAGAAAAGAAAACACATACTAGTATGAATGCTGGTTTAAAACTTATGTCTGTATATGTACAAAAATATTTATAGCAGCTCTTTTCACACTGCAAAGAATTGGAAATAGAAGAGATGCCCATCAGTTGGGGAATGGATGAATAAATTGTAGTATGTAATTAGGATGGAACATTATTACTCTATGGAACATGATGAGTAGAATGCTCTCATAAAAACTTGGAAAGTCCTCCATGAACTCAAGCAAAGTGAAATGTACTGTATAAAAAGTAATAGCAATGTTGTGAGATGATCTGCTGTGAATGACTTTGCTATTCCTTGCAATGTAATAATCTAAGACTACCCTGAAAAACTTATGATGAAAAATACTATCCATACATAGAGAAATAACCAATTATGTCCTAATACAGGTTGAAACATACTTTTTTAAACTTTATTTTTCTTGAGGTTTTTTTTTTTGGGGGGGAATCTATGCTTTCTTTTGCAACATGGCTTTCATGGAAATGTTTTGCATAACTTCACATGTGCCTTCTCAATGTGGGAAGAAATGGGGAGGAAGGGAGGAAATCTGGAACTCAAAGTTTTAAAAACAAATGTAAAAAATTCTTTTACATGTAACTGGAAAAAGTAAGGTAGTAAACAGAAAATATGTTTCTGTCAGTTACTATCCTGAGCAAGAAGACTATTCCCTCTGCATCTCAGATAACTCATTTATGAGTTATCTTTCCTATCTAAATGTCTGATTCCATGATAAATAGATTATTGGACTACTAAAGGTCCTAAAGAAAAGAATTTCCTAAGGTCATAGTTAGCAGCAAAAATGAGGAAGTGTAGTAGATAGATCACTGGACTGGATTCCATCTAAGATGGAATTAGTCATTTACTAACTATGTGATCCTGGGCAAACCAATTAACCTCAGTCTGCTTCAGTTTACTCATCTGTACAAAGGGGGACATTTATACCACCTTCCTCCTAGAGTTTTTTAGAGATAAAAATGGGATAATTTTATAAAATGTTGTGTAAATCTTAAAACACTGTATAAATGCTACTTAATATTTCTATTATTATTGTTATTGTCTCTAATATTATCTCTTAATATTCAGTCCTACAGTCACTTCTCCAAGTAGGTTTCCCAGCATCAAAGTAGGCTATGCACTGATGTTCTTTAATCAATCCAGGAAACCAAAGGAATCTTCATCCTCTTGAAACCTTCAGAAATATTTTAACTCCAGTTTTATTGTATTTGCTTATATAGACTTTAGAAATGTAAGAAGCTGAAATATATTTTTTTAAATTTTGAATTCTTCTCTAAAAAGTACCCTGTAGATATACACACATATGCACACACATTCTGAATAAAATATGTTAACCCCCCTCTCCCAGTGCTAATATATATTATGGGGCCATCTAAGTCTTGTTTTCTATTTCATCAGGTTACATTTATTTCAAGACATATTGTGAAATACTAAAAAAGAGTGGGTTAATTCTAATTCTCTCATATATATGTATATATAGCTATGTTCTTCCCCCACAATATATGCATATAATTTGCATGCCACATTCAATGGTCCTTTAAAATCTGCCCTATGCTTATAAATATGCAGATAAATATTTTCTGAATTAATTAATCCAATCTTGTGAGAATTTCTGAGTGCCCCTTGAAATACTTTAGGATGATCAGAGGCTGTATAAAAACCACAGTTAGACATTCACATCTCAACTATGTTAAATGAGTAGCAATAGGGGTTTGACTATACTGTGAGGTTTGTTTTGCTACCTTGACAACATATCTTTCTGTATGCATGAATGTGAAAGCTATTATATGCGTTTTCAATTTGAGTGCTCCAATAAAGTAAAAATCAATTCGACTAAATTCAATTGAATAAATATGTATTGAGTATCTGCTATTTTAAGACACTAAGAAAAGTACCATAGGCTATAAAAGATAAATAAGAAATAGTTGATACTAAAAAGTAACTTCTAAGATATTAAAAGAAGGAAGATAAATAAATAGGATACAGGACAGAATGGAGAAAAAAGAATCCTTTAGGAGAGTAACAAGCCAAGTGCCTTGGAAGGGTAAAGGATAGAATTTATTTCTGGCTAGGAGTGAGATCAGGGTATTCTTCAAGGAGAAGGTGGCATTTGAGCTGGGTCCTAGGGGATAGGTAGAATTTCCACAACTATAACTGGAGGCTGGAGGACTGGAGAGGGCATTCCAGGAAAAGTAAATGGAAAGCTATTTTAGTTCAATAGCTTGAGACTATGATCTGTGATAGCATATACTTTGAACGAACAACGATTTATGCTAACCTACTTTTTTCATGATTTCCCCTTAGAACTAAAATCCCAATCATGCTGAAGAGATAATATAATACATAAAAAAATACTAATTCTTAGGATATAAAGGCACACAAAGTAAGCTGTTCACACAGAAAAGTTCATTGCCCTGAACCTGACCATTTATACATATGGGGAAATTTTCCATCTGAACCAACATTGGAAAGATGCTGCTTTTATAATTGTAATGTCATCTAAAAATAACATCTAAAAGAGGTTTCTTCCTAGTGATATTGATTTAGAGACTAAGAGGAAAGCAAACAATATAATGAAGACAAACATCCTTCAGAGTTGTCTGATCTATGGACTTCTATAGCTTAATGAGACTGGGCAGTAGGAATTCCTTTTGAAGAAGGTGACAGGTAAGGCAGACCCATTGACTGAAGAAGACCTTTATGGATGGGATTCCATTATCTGTACTATATATTAGTATGTAGAAGTGACAATGTCTATTAAAATGTGATTAAATTTCTATCTCTTCCTTTTACTACAGTAGTTTCCCTACTAATTTTTAGGCACGTGTGATAAAATGTTGTACCATGCCCTTTCCCCACAAGTATCTTCTATCTATTTTTCATCTTAGGTTCATTTTCAGCAACTTTAATTATGCAAAAGTCTGTACTGAATACTTTAGCATTCAGCGCAATTGATAGAACTCCTTTTTGTCAGAAATTATCAAAAGGAGAGTAGTCAAAGATGGGAATGACTTTGCTAAAGCTTATATAAGAACATCAAATAGTGGGAAGAAACATGTATGATATAACAAGATATAAATTAGAATATCTGGACTTTTAAAGTTACTTCAGAAAGAATACCTAGGAAGATTTTATGTGTAACATGTATTAAGTTACATAATTAAATTTGAGATATGAAATAAAAATAAAAATGCTGAGCTTCTTGAAATAACAAGTGTTTTGTTCTCAAAAACAAAGTGAATTTTCCCTTTCCTGTTGCATTGAGCTTCTACTAGTAAAGTAAACACTGGCATTTCTTATTTGAAAAATCAGAAAAGGCACGGGTAAACTCAACACATTCTTATGAGACAAGAGGGAGAAGCAAGTGATTTCAGGGTTCTAGAAGCATCTAGTCAACTTTATTTGATGGTCTTATTCTTAGATCTCTCCTTCAAAGTGACATTGGGACCAAAACAACTAAAACATTATTTCTTGTCAGGTATCTTTTTCATCTTAAGGAAAAAGATGAATATTGTGCTACAGGGATTTATTTTTGTTTTATAACTAAGAACTGAGATTTAAATAGTATGGGAATTCTTGGAATGAATATTCCACCAATGCAGAATAGCAACTCACCTGTAACTTGGTTTTAGGGAATAGTCCAAAAGCATTGAGAGGTTGTCACAAAGCCAGTATGTGGAAGAGAGAGAATTTGATCCCAGATTCTTCTGACTATGAAGCTAACTAACCTTCTGTTGACCATATAACATGGTCACTTATGCATATACTATACATATTAGATTATTTTTATAATTGTAAGCATAAAGAGAATTAATTTGTTACATTTTAGAATTGAGGAAAACCTTTGCAAAAATATTTAAATATTTCAGATTTTTTTTACATTGTAGCAAATCAAAAGAAAAAAAAGAAAAGAAGAAATCATCAAAAATCTTCCTTATTTTCCTTTTGTTGGTGTTTTTCTTCTTGTATCGGTAATAGCATAGAAAATAAAATAAACTATTCTCTGAGATTTCAGACTTTTGTGAACAATAAATAAAAGTGTTTTGTAAATGTTCTCCACAAGAACATTTAAAGCACTGAAGCCACTGATGAGGTGCTATGATCCCTAAAGGAAATATAAAGAAAAGGATAGAAAGTGATTCTCAAATTTTTTAATTCTCTGATCTATTTCAGTGAGAGAGCAAACTACAATAGATAGATAGATAGATAGATAGATAAGCATATATATATGATATACACACATATTATATATATATGTGTGTGTGTGTCTGTATATATATATGTATATATGTATATATGTATATATATACTCAGTTCTGTTCTTAATATGAAGATGTTATCCTCTCAACCAAAATCCATTAACAGGTCATTAAATCTTTGTGAGAAAGGGATGGTGGTGGAAAGGATTGATTGCAATTCAAATGCATTTTTGTAACCAAAGAGAAAACAAAGATCCTTTCTAGGTACAACTCTCCAAATATATATATGTATACATATATACATATATATATATATCAAATGGAAGAGTCACCAAGGGAATGCAAAAAATACTGAATTTAATGGCAAAAAGCTTGATTTCAAAATCTCACTTTTACTACCTGTGTTACTAATTGATCCTCCTATGCAATATTTTCTAAATCTACAAAATGAGAGTGGCCTCTAATGTCCTTTCCAGCTCTAAATCTTATCATCCTATAAATAAACACATACACATGCACATACCTTTTCCCTTTGTCAAAAGAACTTCTATATCATCTGAGATTCTGTAGCTACATGTTGAGTCCTTATTCTTTAACCCATGAATAGGGAAACTGCATTTCCTGAATCTAAAATCAGGACACCTGGTTTGCTTTATTATTTGCTTGAAATCAAAACTCTTCCAGAAAATCAGGTCACTGTATCCACAGGCCACCTGGAAAACTCTCATGGTTCACTTTGCAAACAAAACTGCTACTCAGAGAGGTCTATTATTCAAGCTTCAGATTTTTCTCTTTTCTTGAACATCTCCCAAAGTTACTCCAGAACAGAGATTTTTACTCTGGAGATTTGAGGGATCAGTAAACTTGGTTAACAGCAACAAACATTGCATCTTTATTTAACTTCTAACTGACATTTAGCATATCCTTCTATTGTTTAAAATTATTATGCTGAGAAGGGAGCCACAGGCTTTATCAGACTACCATGACCTTTTTAAAAAGATTAAGAATCCCTGTAAGCATCAAACAAGTTTGGGATAAGCTCTGTGAGGGCAAGGCAACATATCTCTTTTTATCATTCTCAACAGTTCTTAGGAAATGCAATCATGAGGCACTAAGTACTTAGTGGTTGATTTATTGGCTTTTGCATTATTACAAATACCAATTTTGTGTTTTTAGTATTATCTTTTCTTCTTTCTAATGTTACCTCTTTCCTCCCTCCCTGTTCAGAGTAACCCATTATACATAGGATTTTTTTTATCATTCCCCCCATTAATCCTCTTGTGAATTAGATTTGATTAAGGTGTTATCAACTGATCAGTTACTTAGCTAATCATTGAAGTTAATCAATCAACAAGTCCCAATTACAGACTTCTCACTGAGATTTTATGAAGATTACCATGCTTTCCCCCCACTATGCCACAACATATTGTTGTGAACATCAATAGGTCACAGAGCATTAATAAGAGAATTCCTGTAATAAAGGAAAAATCATCACCAAAATGTAAAGCCAGCTGATTTTTAAAATTTGTTTTTATATTATAATTACAGGGCTTATTATCAATTAATTAAACTCATGCTCAAACAGAATTTCTTAAACAATAACAAGGGATCAGGCATCTAAAGTAACCATCCCATATTTCTTATTAATGGATTTCCAGGTGACTGTAAATAGATTGCAAGGACCTTGAATTGCATAGGAAAAAAAGCTTAAACTTGAATGGGAAGAAAAAAAAAATCACATCCTCAATTTCACTCTAACTTTAACTGAAACTGAGCATTTCTTTAAAGTGTTTTAAAATATTCTGAAAAGGGGTTCAGAGTTTTCATCATATTGTCAGAAAAGTCCATGGAATACTCCAAGGGTTGAGAATGCCTCCTCCAAAGAATCTCTATGAATCTTTCAAGTTTTTTTATTCTGAATCTTTTAAATCATGGATTATTATGCATAAGGTAAAAATAAAATAATAATTTTCCCATAATGAAAAGATTATCATTTTAAAAGTGTAGCCATTTTATAGAGCTACACACATTCATTATATATATATATTGTTCTTTCCAGAGCATCATTGTGCTACAGTGATAGTCTTCATCATCTGGGAAGTATACTCATATTAAAAAGAAAATTTCACTTTCTGAAAGGGTATCAGTTTGATCTTGGCATGGAAAGTGTCCCTCCCTTTTAACCCATATAAAAATATAGATTATATAATATCTATATTGCCAAGGAAAATTGAAATAATTCAGTAAATTTCTTTAACACAGAGAATGGAATCTGCATCTTTGATCCCATTAGCTAGTAAGAAAATCTTTTGTGTAGTTAGTCCATTTCATCCAAAATGGAAAACACAATGAAGATATTTTGGACAGGTTAAGGTGACCCTGTAACAAGAAGATTGAAGGAAAGATAGCAGCTAAGGTGTGTTGTGTTAAATTCTTAGGCAGACCATGCAACTAACTAACAAGGGAACAGGGACCACAACTTCACTTAGACAAGATTTATCTAGAAATGAAGCCCAAATAAATTACAAACAGAAAAGAAAGCAATTAAGAGAATCCCATCAAAATTCCTTCTCAAGCATAGCAAACCTAAATTATACTAGTGAATTGTTATTCATTTTCTCTTAAATATATGAAGATTTCTGGATCATTTCCCTTTAGGAGGAGATTCTATTTAAAATTAGACTGAAAAAATAATGAAGGAATTTTTTTTTTGGAACACTGGGACTTTTGGTGGCACTCCACAATTCGACCCTATATTTAAATCTACCCTTGAGTTAGGAGGAAAGGGCTTATAAATACTAACAGTCAGTTGGTGCAGTGTGGATCCGCAGTCCCTTCCCATAACCAGGACTGTGTTCTAGCCTCTGCATTACAGGTAGGCGAAAATTCAAATCACTTTTGCTATCATCTTACTGCAAAGTTTTTATGTAAACAAAATTATTCTATTTATTCTCTTGGCCATGAGTTAATCTTAAAGTTACATTAAAGCTGACATGTTTTAATGCTGGCTTATTGACACAGTAATGTCATTTCATTACCTGAGTTGAGTTTGTTTACTTCTGTATATGGTTATCCAAAGTTGAGATTGGTTAAGTATTAACTTTTCAAAAACACAAGCTTTCCCTATTCAGTTATAAATTCTTACCCAGCTTTTCAAAAATAGATGAAATTTAGATTTGAAAGTGAGTATCAAGAAAAAAGAATTTTTTTCCCTTATAGGTAGCTATAATGGCATTTGCATATTGCTCTTTTCTTTTTAAAATATTTTTATTTCATTAAATAGTTTCCAATTACATTAAAAATTTTAACATTCTTTTAAAATTTGTTTTTTGAATTTAAAATTTTCTCTCCTACCCACCCCATGAGAAAGAAAATAACATATTGAATATATATATATATATATGAATTCATGCAAAACACATTTCCATATTATACTACTTTATTCTATACTAGTTTTGGAAAAATAAAGATTATTTCTTTTAAGATTATGCTTTAGGAGGTCCAAAGTAATGTGGAAGGAGCAGGTATCTATAGGACTACCTTTCATTCATGGTTTATTATGAGACTAAGATAATGTTTTCTATCCTTTTATTGCCATTTCCTCTCATAATATTTTAATTAAGAAGGGATCAATTGTTTGCATTGCATCCTAGTTCCTCTGTTTACTTGTGTTGCCTAATCTCCTTTTGAGTCAATTGACCTTCCATTGCTTAGGTTTCATATGGCAGGAGACTCAGATTGAAGTTTCAGCTTACTGAATGCACTTAATAGTTTGTGATTCTTGGCAAATTAATTCTTTTCTTGTGCCTTAATTTCTTTTTCTTCTATTTAGCATGTATACAGGCACCTTAAAATTTGCAAAAAATTTTACAAATAGTACATAATTGTATCTTTTCAATAATTTGAGGAGTCAGGTGCTATTACTATACTCATTATAGAACAGGAAACTGAGGTAAACAGAAGCCAAGAGATCTGCCCAGGATTATACAGTTAATAAGGGTCTGACATTTGAATCAAATTCAGGTCCCTTTGATTCCAGGTTCAGTGCTCTATTAACTGCATTCTCTTGTTGTTTCTTTATTGTCACAACTTGACCACTAAGTAACAGAGGTACACTTAGAAATTAAGTAAATCACTTAACTTCTCTGAGACTTGACTTCCTCTTATAAGATACAGTAACAATATTTGAAAAACCTATCTTATAAGACTGTGGCGAGCAGCATGCTTCTCAAGATGAAAAAATTGAAATAAATATTAGTGTCATTGTTAGACATAATCCCTATATTATACTAGAATAAAAAAATACTGAAGAACCATTGAAGTTTATAGTATAATTATATTTTTAAAAATCCTGGATCTCTGATTCAAACTTGTTCCAATTGTTCAGTGATGAAGAGAGCCATCTACACCCAGAGAGAGGACTGTGGGAACTGAGTGTGGTTCACAACATAGCATTTTGATTCTTTTTATTGTTGTTCACTCGCATTTTATTTTGCTTCTCTTTTTTTCTTGTGCGGCACGATAATTGTATAAATATGTATGCATACATTGGATTTAACATATATTTCTACCATGTTTAACATTTATTGGACTACTTGCCATCTAGGGGAAGGCATGGGGGAAGGGGGAGAAAATTGGAGCACAGGGTTTTGCAAGGGCTAATGTAGAAGAATTGCCCATGCATATGTTTTGAAAAATAAAAAGCTTAAGTAAAAAAAAAAGAAAAAGAAAATAAAAATCCTGGATCTTGAGACTTCTGTATTTTTGGTCCAAATAATATCAGATGTCTAAATCCATGTATCACAGAGTCTTATGTTCCAAGGTCAGTTATTGCTATTGCTGCTATCATATGGCAGGCAAAGATAGCTTTGAGTTCATGTTCTGGTCACTGTAGATGAGCATTTGCAGGTGATGTGGCTAAGGTCACCTCTATACTCCTCCTTTGGGCCTATTAGTTTCACTCTGTTTTATAGTCCTAGGTGACACCCAAACACTAGCCATCTGTCAAAGACATGCTGTGGTCACAAGGCAGATGGCAAGAGGGGTAGCTCAATCACCATAAATTCATCTCTTGCTTCTAGAAAAGAAAAACAATTCAAAGTACCATTTACAAGGAAAATATGTCAGTCATTTTTATGCTTGTTTACCTCAACATCTAAAAAATGGCCTGTTTGCAAATTATCATGACATTTTGTCCCTTTTAAAGGTCCAGCTGGAATGATCCTTTTTTCCTGGTCTTCTCTATTACCCCTACCTTGAAGTGAGATCTCTCATCTGATTTTATAGTATATTGCTCTTCTGCACATAATGTTTTCTCATTTATCTTTTATTTAGGTTGTAGATATTTTACTATTTCAGGATATCAAGAATCTCTTATTTTGTCAGAGTGGGCCCACGGTTTACCACTCTGCCTCATAATCCTTTTGCACTTAGTAGATGATCTAGAGAGTTACTGTGCAGGAAAAATTAGTCATCTAGAGGCTAGCTTGATAACTATTCTCTCTTCTGATAAGTAAGTATTTTATCTTCTCTAATATTTCAGTGCAAATTCATCCATGTAGATATTACTACCAGATAACAAAAGGTAAAGATTACAACCTGACCATGACTTTCCCATTTATGTTTTTCATGTCTTCCCATAATTGTCACCCCTCTTCCAACCATCCAATCATCATTTAAGTGCCTTTTATCTGCCAGGAACTATGCTAAATCTTAGAGATACAAAACCCCAAATTCAGTTTCTGCCTTCAAAGAAGCTGCATGTATATAAGATGATGTAATAGAAAGTAGCTGAAGAGGGAAGGGATTTCCAGAGAGGGGAGTTCACAGTGTAGATAAAGCCTTCTGCAAAAAGCAAGATTTAAGCTGCCTTAAAGAAGGTCAGAGAAGCTGGGAATTGATGGTGAGGAGGGAGTGAATTCCAGATATGAGAACAGCCAATGTCAATCGATGGAGCAATGTGTGAAGAACAACAAACAGGCAAATGTAGCAGGAGTATGGAGCACGTGGAGGGGAAAGATAGAAAGAGGCCAGGTTGTGAAGAGCTTTAAATGTCAGAGGAATTTTAATATGATCTATAAGATAATAGGGATCCACCAGAGTTTGTTGTGTAAGGGAGTAAAATGATCATTTTGTGAAAACACATTAAGATCTGAATGGAGTTGATTGGAGCAAAGAGAAACCTGAGTCAGGGAGGTCAACAAGGAGGCTATGGCAATTACCTAGTTGAAAGGTAATACAGAACTTTACAAGGGTGATGGCTAGTTGAATAAAGAGAAGGAAATATAAATATAAGAAATACTGTGAAGGTAAAAATGATCGTATTTTAGAATAGATTGGATAAGTGATATGAGTGTGAGTAAGGAGTCAAGAATTAACTCTGAAATTGTGAACTAAATGCTTGAGAGAATAGTGTTGCCTTCAACAGTAACAGAAAAGTTAGGAAAAGAAGAAGGATTGAGGAAAAAGATAATGAGGTATATTTTGGATATAATTGAGTTTGAGATGCCTTTGGACAGTGATACAGGACTGGAGTTCAGTAGAGAAAATAGATTAGGAATAGATTTATAGTGAACCCATAGAACTGATGAGATCGAGAAGCAAGATCCACCCATGTTGGTAGAGCCCCTCTCTAGGTCTCATAATAATCAAGGCACTCCATAAACTATTCACTTGTTACTTCTTGCACTACTTACATTATTGAACTATCCCCTTTTCTGGTCATGAAAATTTTTAGTGATATTTTCATCTTTTGTAATATATCTCAATTTGATTAACCTGTCATTTAGTTGTCAATTGTCAATTCTATGACTTATCCATTTGACCCTTCAGAGATTTTTCCATCCAAATAAAAAAAAATGATCATTGCTTTTCATGATTTGCATTACCAGAAGGATATCAATTTCTAAAACTGTTGGTTTTATTTCATATAGAAATTTGGGGTTGTTGAATGGGATGCACAATTTCCCCAAAGCCACATATCTCACTCTCTTCTTCCTTTTCAAGTCTGGGCTCAGCTCATTGTCCATCTCTGTTTTTTGTTGAAGATAAGTTTTGAAAGAACAATGTGCTATAATCTAACTTCATGTCACAGTTTGGAAAATAAACATTTTTTATCCACTTTGGTTTTCCAATGTGAATTATTAGGGCAACTTTCTTTCAGTGATTGTAAACATAATTTATAAAGCTATTGGAATATTCTTGGTCTTGATAAAGTTAGATAGATTTCATTTATAACCAGGAACATCTGTAAGAGCTACCCATTTATAGGCAATTCCTCCTCCATTCAGGAAGCCTGTGTGGAATTTCCTATCACTTAGCATAGAGTTTGGCACCTAATAGAAGATTAATAAATATTGTTGATTGATTGATTTGGTGAGTGATAAGCATACTAAGTACACATTTTCTTGTTTTATCCTTTTACTAATATTAATAATCAGAATATTGTTGAACCAAATTATCTCCATTTTTGAAACCTTTAAGGAACCTCATTTTGTCTTGCTATATGCATAGGATACAGCTGGAAGAGGGAATTTAAAGATGCAATTTTCTTCATGAATCAAACTTTGCTATAATCAACAATAAGAAAACAAAGAAGAATCCTTTTTTTCAGTCAGTTGACTAATTGAAAATGTAGTATGCTATATCATAACATTTCTGAAAGTTGTTTGCTTCTGATATTTTCTTTTCATTTTATTTAGAATGAGCATATGATTTCATTAATCTAGGACAGTCTTGAGAGAGAAACTCTATCTACCATTCAGATTGTCACCTGCTATGCAACTTAAAATTTTGGAATGTTGACTGAGAGCCCTGAGATGTAAGCAACTTGCTCAAGGATTTTTTATATTTTCATCAAGGATGCCCTTGATAGATGTGTAGATCATTCTTATAGGTTTTTGTAGATCAAGAGAGTAGACATGGGTTGAAGGGGATGGCTTTTCTTTCAGGCAACTTTTTCTAGGTAAATTATTCTTTCTAAGCATTTGGGATCTTCTCTACTTTTATATATCTTAAGAACTGATTTTCCAATACACCCTCAAAACTGTGCTGCCCCCCTCACTTAATTAATTTGGCCTAGGTGCTCTTTCATCATTGTATTTATTTAAGGCTGTTTCCAATTTTTCATTCAATGTGCTGGAGTCTCTGATGTTAAGTCCAAATATTTTAGTTTCATTGTCATTAATGAAGGATATAATAGGTTGTGCAAATATTAACAGGTGTTTTTATTTTTTTTCATCTCTTTGTCTTTTTTGTACTTTAAAGATGACTTAAATGCTCTTGGTATAACCTGGTTTAATTATCTCTCACATAAAGCTCTCTGAAAACTAATTTCTGTACATGTATACTCAATTAGGTAACATTGTTCACAATCTTTCATTGTTCTCCTCCATATAGTTTTCTAAATGACTTCATATTCTAATTTGCCATTGCCTTTTTCTGCCATGTATCTCTGCTTGGCAAAAAAAAAAAAAATTGTTGCTAACTGAAATGCTTTCAAAATTCATTTGAGGCTTTTCTATTAAACTTTCACAGGAAAATTTTATATAAAAGACTGAATGAATAATGTCGATTGCCTGAGTTGTATTCTCTGAGAACCAGGACTTATATTTTGCTCCGACAGGAGACACTGGTACTTTGAAGGTATTTAAAAGTTATTTTCTTTCACTGGCTCAAGCACCTATCAGCTGTGCTCCCATTATTTTAAAAGCTCAATGATTAGTACCCCAATTCCATATAATAACATAACCAAATGAGCTTTTACAAAGAGATATTTACTCATACACATAGCAAGAATATATAAATATTTCCTTGAGCCCTTTGAGTACTATACTATACTACCTTTCTCTAGGATGTAGTAGTAGGTATTCTAGGAGGAAAGTTAGGAGAATGAGGAAGAAAGTAGACTTATAATGTACTTTAGTTGCTACATAGCATTAATCTTACCAAGTTGAGGCCCAAAACTGGCAATGTCCTTGTAGCTGAACTCCTCAGAACATAGCAGCTGAACCAATTATAGCATCTGGTCTAGATTCCTAGACTTCTGGATCTCTCTGGCTCACAGTCCTACCACAAATTAAGGGTCCTCCCCCTGAAGGTTGGCTAGTTGTAATTCATTCTCAAATATGACCAATTGAAAAGGCCAAAGTCTATTTCTGGGAGCTTTATGGCTTAATGTAAAGTGAGAAGAGGTGACTCAGTGTCTTCCCTCATTGCTTCATAGGGTGAATGATGGAGTCCTTCATGCTCAGAAAGGAATGTAACAAAAATCCCTGACATTGCTCACATCCAGGCTCAGTTCCCATTCTTTTATGTGAGGGAGACAAAGTTAAGAAGTCTAAGTATTCATAAGCATTCTAAATGAAATGACAAAATATTTGTTAAGTGTTTATTATGATGAACAAAGCATTGTGCTAGTTAGTAGAGATACAAATGTGAAATATAGAGATAAACCCTCCAAAGGGCTTATATTTTATTGGAGGAGACAAAATACATAGTGAAATGATAGCTAGAGAAGAGTACTTTTTTGGGGGGAGATGTCACAAGGATGTTTTATGGAGTAATACAGCATATACTTTTCAGAAACAATCAGGAAAATTGATGTGATTATTAATCTTAGAGCAAGAGGTTAGATGCTGAGTATGGAGAGGGAAACATATTATAGTTAAGGAAATGGCACGAAGGTAGCTGGAGAAAAACAAGATGAGGGATCTGGGACTGGCTAAATAGTTTGTCGTGTCTGCTCATTTACCATTTTGGAACATCAACAGCTTATATTGTTGTTGCTATTTGTCCTTAATATTCAGAAAATCAATGATATCATGATATTGGAATCAATGTACAATGTGTTCTATTATATAACTGATCAATCCAATAAGAACTTGGAAGGCTGAACAAATAGTCTATTTGCACATTAGAAATGGAAATAGCTCTAGATTTGCATATTTGTTTCCTTTGTGCTATTGCAATTCTGCTTTGCTCATGCAGCACTTTAGCACCTTTGATTTGGGCACCTGATACTGAGTTGTCCTATGCTAGTGTTGTTCATGTTTCACAGTCAATTCTAAAGTTCTTCAGAGAGAATTATGTGCCTGTATTGCTTCTGACCTCTCTGTGAGTTCTTGACTTGTTCAAGTTCTCCATAAAATAATATTTTAGATAAAAATATATTTGGTGGGGCAATTAGGTGGCACAGTGGATAGAAATCACCAGCCCTGAAATCAGGTCAGTTCAAAACTGACCTCAGATACTTAACACTTCTTAGCTGTGTGACTCTGGGCAAGTCACTTAACCCCAATTGCCTCATGAAAAAAATACATTTGGTTTTCAAGTTAATATGACTAGGTTATTGGAATTATGCTCTCTGCAGTAGAGTTTGAATGCTTGGCAGTTCAGAGAACCTCAGGATACAATACATTATCTTGCCAGGTGATCTTTAGAATCCTCCTAAGACAACACAAATGGAAGTGGTTCATTGTTCTTCCATGGTATGAGTAAATTGTCCAAGTGTCAAAGGTTCTTTGAATGACGTCTACAAAACGGTTCTGTATATCTTCAGTTTGGTATGAAGCTTAATATGTCTTCTCATCCACATATTCTTTTGAAGTTGTCTTAATGTGTCAGTGGTTATCTAATTTATACTGATAATTGATTCATAAATAACTCCCACAATTTTAACCAGTCATTTCCTATCTGTTAAGATAAAGTTAATTTCATTTTTGTAATATTATTATTCAATATTCATCATGTTCAGTAACTTCCCATTCTTTTCAGGAAAAGAAGTAATTATGATATATAGTCAGGAAGCTTCTAGTGTAGTCTAAGTTTTTAGCTTCTCATGTTTCTTGATCTTGAGCTACATTTTTCAATGTCTTCCCGTGTCCAACTTTACAAGGTCACTGAAAATTAAAAGATGTTTATCTCAGCAGATTTCAATTGCTTTTTAAAAAAAATTAATTTTATTTATTTTTTTGTTACATTTAAAGTTCTGAACTATCTCCCTCTCCCCCCCCCCCATCCTGCATTGAGGGCACATTTGACCCACACATATATACACATACATAACATATATGTTACATATATATACTACATATATGTATAACATATATATATATATAATCACACTATGTGTACTTATATTTGTCAGTTATTTCTCTGGAGGTGGATACCATCTTACTTCATGGGTCCTTTGTAGTTGTTTTGAGTATTTATAATATGCAGAATTACTTAGTTGTTCACTGTTATTCTTTGAACAATATTGCTATTGTTGCATACAATATTCTCTTAGTTTTGCTCATGTCACTCTGAATTATTTTATGCAAGTATTTCTGTGTTTTTCTAAGACCAAACAACTCATCATTTCTTACATCACTAATATTCAATCATAATCATATTCTACAATTTGTTAAACCATTCCACAATGGATGGATATCTCCTGTTTCAAGTTCTTTGCCACCACAAAGAGAGTTGCTATAAATATTTTAGAACATATAGATTCTTTTGCTTTTCTCCTGGTCATTTTAGGAAATAAACCTAATAGTGGTATTGTTGAGTCAAATGGCATAGTCCCTTTTATAACACTTTGGGCATAATCACAGATTGCTCTTCAAAATGGTTGGATAAGTTCACAATTCCATCAAACAGTGTATTAGTGTCCCAATTTTTCCATATTCTCTCCAACATTGTCATTTTCTCCTTCTATTATTTTAGCCAATATAAGTGAAAAATGATATCTCAAAGTTTTAAAATTGGTGTCTCTGTAATCTATAATAATTTAGAGCATTTTTCATATGACTATATATTTTTTTTATTTCTTCAGCAAAAAAAAGCCTTTACTTATATTTTGATCAATAGGTAATGACTCATTCTTATAAATTTTATAGAGTTTTCTATATATTTGAGATGTGAGACCTTTACTTGAGAAGCTATCTGTATAATCCCCTTTCCCAATAGCCTGTTTACTTTCTAATCTTGGCTACATTGGCTTTAATTGTACAAAACCTTTTTAAGTTTATGTAATAAAAATTACACTTTACATCTCATAATGTTCTCTATCACTTGCTTATTCATAAATTCTTCTCTTATCTGATAGGTAATATGTTCTGTGTTCTACTTTACTCATGATATTTCCCTTATATCAAGGTCATGTGCCCATTTTGACTTTATCTTGGTAAATAAAAGGAGTGAGATATCGATTTATACCCAATTTCTGCCAGACTGCTTTCTAGTTTTCTCAGCTTTTTGTTTTAGCAGTTCTTATCCCTAAAGTTGAAATCTTTTCATTTGTCAAGCACAAGATTACTATAATCATTAACTACCTACCATGTACTATATGTCTACTCTGTTCTACTGATCAAACTTTCTACTTCTTAGCCAAGTACCAGTAAGAATTTATATTATTATTTAGAAAATTTTTACAAAACTGTTAGGCCACCGAGTGATGCTAAAATGGAGAGGTCTTTATTTGGCCAATTTAACTCCTGTAAGAGAAGGCTTGAGGCTTAAGGGATACCCAGTGGTGGGATCCCAGAGAAGAAAGTCACGGGCATCAAGAAAAGGCTATAACTAGACCAGTTACAAGATCTTTAGCGTTCTATTTTCTGGACTATTGCAAAAGATAGAAGTACAATAATTTATAGTCTTGTGAAGAGGCTGCTCTTCAATCTTATCACATCCTATTTTAGCTCTTCCATCACTCCTCTAAGTCACAGTGAGAGAGAAAGCTGAGATCTCAGTCAAAAGGGCAGAATCTCTTACAAAGAGCCCAAGAGAAGCTTTCAATCTATGATGGTGGTAGCATTGTAGTACCATTAGAAATACTAGGATGTCCAAAATTTTTTTTCAGCAATGACACAGGTGAAAATGACAGGTTTTAGAGAGAGATAGAATGATTTTCTCAGAGTCTTTTGGTTATCTTGCCACATAGTACAGGTAATGTGGTGCCAATAGTCATGGTTATATGGATTACAGAAATTTTTGATATGGACAAATCTATGTGTCAAGGCTTCGAGGAGTGATAAAGCACCAAGAAGGAAGAGAGGGATGTGTCTAGATCAAGGCAGATCATTGCAAAAAAGGGTAGTCTCCTTCCCCATGAAAAGCAGAGAGATGTTTTAAAATATCAGAATGTTGAGTTCATCTGGAACATAGATTAACTTATCAAGTGGAAGGATTTCCTAACCTTTTCATCTGCTGAAATGGAATTCAACCTATAAGTTGAAGATATTTTCATGGTAGTCTTTTTATTTATGCTTTATATTTATCATGGGTACTAAAAGCTAAAATGACTAAATATCATATAAAATGATTTTTCTTTTATCCTTTATTTACACAGTTAATCCATCTATGAACTATGCTAACCACTCCTCCAACTCCTTTCTTTAACTTTCTAAAAAGAACTCATGGGACATCCACCCATTTAGTTGCAACTTCCCTATATATCCTGGCTTAATTTATTGAAAAATATTAATATCTGTGATATTCCATCTGTTATTAAATAAGGGTCTCATAGCAAGAGCCTTAAAATTTAAGTGATAGTTCAAAAACTATCATTCTTAATATTCTTTAACACAATCACCAAAGAAGTGGAATTCCTTTTCCCTTTCCCCCTTTTCTTCCCACACATACAAAGAACTGAAAGTCATCTCTCTTTTCCATGAATTGCTTGAGCCAAATAATTTGGCAGCAATGATCAATCTTTTTTTTCCAATTAAATTATGATCATCTTAAGAGGAGGAATTGGTGCTTACTTAACTTTGTATTTTTCCTATATGCCAAGTGCATTGAAATTGTTTATACTTAATAAATTTGGAAGAAAGGAGGCAAATGAAAGTGGTTCAAAAAGTTCTATTCATATCTTAAAAGCCATTAATAATCACCGCACATCCTATCAGCAATGTAAATATAAAATAACCTACATTCAGATAAGCAGAATACATAATAACAACAGCTAAATTTAGGACTTTAAAGTTTACAAAATACAAGTATTATCTTATTTGGTCCACACAATAACTCTAAGAGGTAAGTGCTATTATTATCCTATTTTATATCCTATTTTACCAATGAAGAAGTTCAGAGTATGAGATTAAGTGACTTGCCTAAGGTCACATAAGTAATATATAAATGAGACAAGATTCAAAACTGAATTTTTTTCTTTTTAAGTTCAATACCGTATGAAATATGTAAAACTACCTCTAAATAATTCAATGAAATCCATTAAAACATGAAAGCGAAGCACTCATTCTAAGAGATCCTTGCTTTGACTACTTGGAAGGGCTTGAAAGACAGCAAAACTAATTCTTGAATTTAATTTCCTCACTTGGAAAATGAGAATATTGCTATAGAGATAGTATCTTCCTAGTTGTAATGAAAAAAATGGATCTATTTGTGAAAGATTACAGGATGAGGTAATTGCAGAATCAGCACCAGGATGCAAGCAGGTATATACTAGCTTAAAATAGGCTTAAATTTTCAGGAAACTAGTGAAAAGATACAAATCTGGACTTTGTTGATTTAAGAAAGTGATAGGATTAATGCTAATAATGATTAAATTTAAAAGTGTGTAAAGACAAGATTAGGAGGGAAGCAATAAAATAATCATTTTTACATTTAAGGGTTCTGAAAAAGGCCTCATTTCTAAAATATTTAGAGAATTGACTCAAATTTATAAGAATTCAAGCCACTCTCCAATCGATAAATGGTCAAAGGACATGAACAGACAATTTTCAGATAATGAAATTAAAACTATTTCTAATCATATAAAAAGGTGCTCCAAATCACTATTGATCAGAGAAATGCAAATTAAGACTACTCTGAGATACCACTACACACCTGTCAGACTGGCTAAGATGACACGAAAATATAATGACAAATGTTGGAGGGAATGTGGGAAAATTGGGACACTGATACATTGTTGGTGGAACTGTGAATGGATCCAACCATTCTGGAGAGCAATTTGGAACTATTCTCAAAAAGTTATCCAACTGTGCATACCCTTTGACCTAGCATTGTTTCTATTGGGCCTATATCCCAAAGAGATCTTAGAGGAGGGAAAGGGACCCACCTGTGCAAGAATGTTTGTGGCAGCCCTTTTTGTAGTGGCAAGAAACTGGAAACTGAATGGATGCCCATCAATTGGAGAGTGGCTGAATAAATTATGGTATATGAATGTTATGGAATATTATTGCTCTTTAAGAAACGACCAGCAGGACGATTTCAGAGAGGCCTGGAGAGACTTGCATGAACTGATGCTGAGTGAAATGAGCAGAACCAGGAGATCATTTTTCACAGCAACAACAATACTATATGATGATCAATTCTGAAAGATGTGGCTCTCTTCAACGAGATGTTTCAAACCAGTTACAGTTGTTCAGTGATGAAGAAAGCCATATACACCCAAGGAGAGGCCTATGGGATCTGAATGTGGACCACAACATAGCCTTTTCAAGCTCTCTATTGATGTTTGCTTGCATTTTGTTTTCCTTCTCAAGTTTTTTTTTCTTGTAGATCTGATTTTTCTTGTACAGCAAGATAACTGTATACATATGTATATATATATTCAATTTGTCTATATTTTAACATAATTAACATGTATTAGACTGCCTGCCATCTAGGGGAGGGGATGGGGGGAAGGAGGGAAAAATTTGTAATAGAAGGTTTTGCAAGGGTCAATGTTGAAAAATTACCTGTGCATGTTTTACAAATGAAAGCTTTAATTAAAAAAAATAAGTGCATTAAGAGCAATTTATTAAACATTTATTAGAACGTCCCCACCCCAAGTCTAGAGGATCTGTCCAGTACAGCTGCTGTAGAAATTAAACTCAAATGAAACTGATCTCTTTTGTGGCATATTAACCTAGAAAACTACAAATTAACATTATTTGTATTGTATTGCATTATAATTTATTTTTGTTAAACATTTTCCAATTACATTTTAATTTAGCTCAGGTTATACTGGGGAGTCTTGCTGCTTTAAAACCCTTGACTATGTCACACTATCATATTTGTTTTATTTTATAACTTCTTTTATTTCTGAGAATGTCTGAGAAAAGGGAGTGGGAAGAGTCTGAATTAGAGAAGGGTCAGATATTATGATTATCATTTATCTCATATTTGCCCAGAAAAGCAGAGAGATCATGAAGTTGGTTATTTGAAGTCTCATATTCCCTTGACTGCTGCCAGAGAACATATAGTAAGTTCTATGTATTTTACATATCTTTACTGATGTCTGACTGAGCAAACAAATAGTACTTACTAATTATATGACCTCGAGTGAAATACTGACTTCTCTGGGCCACAATTTCCTTCCATTTAAAAATGAAAGCATTGGAATAGCTGATATCTAAATTCTCTCTTGTACCTTAGGTTCTTTTGCATTATTCTTCTTAAATTTTTGCAATAATTTTTCGGACTTGAAAAATTAAAAAAAAAAAAGAAAAGAAAACTTAGATATAGTCCAAATAATCTGCACCTATCTAAAAGGAAATTCAGTTACAGCTTAAATATCATATCAGCAGAAATTTCCTTTTTGTTTCTTTGCTTTCTACCTATAAGCTGCAAAATCAGAGAAGTACCTTAGATACAGTAGGGGCAAAGCTTTCTGTCAGCAAACATGTGGTTGTTAGGGGTCTTTTAAAAAAAATCTAAGCAAAGATACTCTAGTACTCCCAGATGGAAACTGACTTACTACCCCCTAATTTCAGTCTAGCTAGATCAAGACCTATAGTTTAAATGATACAGACACCCTGTCATTAAGCAATTTCTTGAATTTCCAAATAGGCTTCCATGTATAGTTAAAGATGAGGATTAATTGTTCATTTAGCTAAATTCTTATTCTAAACTCTCCCCCCCTCCACTAATTCCTCTTTTGAAAAAAAAAAATCCAATCTTAACTACATTTCCCTAAGCACTGAATTTCTTGAGAGTGATCAAGGTTTTTTCCAAGTTCATTCACTCTTCTGAGTTCTTGCATTTTAACTGGCTATCCTTCATGCTTGAAATGTTCTTCCACCTTATCTCCATCTCTCCTTGCTTTCTTCAAAACTCAGCTCAAATTCTGTCTTCTGCTGGAGACCTTTCAAATGATCTAATCTTCTGCTAGTTTCTTTTATATCTGAGATTACTTTTAATTTGCACTATAAATATGACAAGTAGTAAAGAGAGAGATTGAAGAAGTACAAAACTATTGAGATCAGAACAAGCCATATTTTTATTAGGTTCACAGATTCGGAAGTCATGCAGCAGTCAAGCCCCTCTACTGTCCCATCAATATGTGAAATAGTTTGGGTTTATAGCAGCCTGTAAACCTGAGGAGACCAAGATTTGTTTGTGAGGAGCTATTATTAGCATTATTATTAATAATAATATTATAATTAAAATTATTAGGGAGAGGATGTGGGTTCAGTGGCAAGCCCACCAACTCGGTAGTAGGAAGAACAAAGAATAGGTTTGAGAAATTAGACATGAGGATGCCATTTTGGAAATCTTTTGGCCCTTCTATTCAAAAAATACATGATCAGTCTTAGGTCCTGCCCTGGTCTCTGATCTCCTGAGTGGAGGGAGTTTATTCAGTTCTTCAAAGATTCTTCTAGGTTTTTGGTTATCCTAAACTGACCTTGCATTCATCTATTCTGGCTTTCTAGGAGCTAGAGATATTTCCAGTTTTATCTATATATATGACAAACAAAATAAATTTAAAAATACTTATAAGAAAATATGTATAAGACCTTCAAGTTACTAGCAAGGGAAGTTAGAAGAGCTAGAAGTAGTTGAACGTAGTTAGCTGTTGTACCAATTTCATTGACATTTGCACATGAAAGAGGAACTTACAGATATATTTAACATGAAAACTGATGTTGATGGAAAATCGTGTTGCTTTTAACCATACTTGGCTATTAAAATGGATGGATCTGACCCAAACATCTGGGATTTAGGATGAGGCTGCATTGTCTGGGTCTCTCAGGGAGTTTTCCTAACATGGAACATTTTTCTATTTTCTTATTTACATTTTTCTATATTTACAATTTTCTATATTTACATCTTTTCTTGGCATCTTGTGTACTATGTTTGTCTATATTCTCTACCTTCATTGGTGGTTGTGGGGACAATTTAACAGGAAAGTAAAAAATGTGATGATAAAGCTGTCTAAACACATCTTGTCTGCATTTCTAATAAGGCTATTCTGCACTTACCCCATCAGCCAAAGGACATGTTTGAAAGTCCAAAACATGAAATAGTCTTTGAGAACTTGACTTAGATGAGTATGAAAAGTCAAATAGGAAAGCAAAGCTAATTTCCATTTAAATAGGGATTTCTTAATTTTGCTTATTTGAAATGAGACCCTGATGGTTTTGAAAGGCTTTCTTTACATTGAGGCAAAGCCAGTTACTGTAAATAGTCATTACAGATAGAGATAGCACAAGGATTAACCCTACAGTTTCTGGGAGCTTCTAAGCATTCTAGCATGCCAGTTCATTTAATCTTTTCCCTCATTTTATTAAATAATTCTAGAACTCTTACCCTTTGAAACCATCTCTAATGGGGAAAAGTTCATGAATTATTCCTCCCTAATTTGATACCTCACATGATTTTCTTTCCCCTTTTGTGTATGTTGGATAATACTATGAATCAAATAATTAATTTGCATATTTAGTCAATTTTTTATGATCTGCACCATTTTTGTGGACCTATTACTAACCTCAGGAATATAGAAAAAGCTAAGTATTTTGCCCAGCAGAGATGGCTAGTACAAGCTAGTACCTATAAGCAATGGAAAGAATCCTGAACTAAAAGAATCTTGAAGGCAAGAGACTTTGACTCAAATCCCAGTTTTGATATTAATTGGAGGGCAAGTCATTTCTTGTATTTGGGTCTCATTTTCTTGATCTATAAAAATAACTGCATTGGAATACATGATTTCTGAAGTCTCATACAGTTATAAAATTCTGTGATTTTAAAAGACTTTTGAATGAATTAAGTAGTAGCTTCCTCATCCCATGAATATTAGCAACTATAGTTACTAGTGATTTTATTCTTCTGTGTGCTAATGTACAGAAGATAGAGAAGATTGCTTCCTTTTCCCCACTGTCCACTGTCAGCCTTGCTTCCACTGTACTTTCTATAGTCACTACATGACTACTCATCTTAAGGGAAAATAAATTTTAATGGAAAACCAAGGAAATGCCAAGTATATTACATATAATATGATTTGATTTTCATAAGCTGTGGAAACATATTCACCCCTTTCATCAGGCTCAGGGCAGAATGAAGGCCAGGACTACAAGAACAGAGGTAGCTTTTAGAAGAGTAAGCTCAGTGCTTTTCAAAGATCTTAGTGCTAGCTCATTTAATTGACAGTTTCAATTTAGCACAGCTTGAGAACCCTTGCCTTCTTATATTTTATTCTCTGCTGTGTCTTCTTACTGCACTAGGAACAAGACACTCCATCTCTTGGCTCTGGGCATTTTCCCCGGTAATGATCTGCCTCCTTAACTCTTCTTACTGGCTTTCTTTAAGCCCCAACTAAAATTCCACTTTCTACAGGAAGCCTTTCCCAAACACTCTTAATTATACCACCCCAGATCTTAGCACTATGCCTAGCACACACAGTAAGTTTGTTGATTGACCAGAACTTCCTTCCTTTTCTCTACTTCAGTTCTAATTATCCTTTAATATCCAGTTCCAGCACCACTTCCTCCATGAGGCCTTGTTAGATAACCAGGATATATCTCTTCTCTGACCTTTTTTCCCAAGTAATAGTTTTTTTTTTTATTTTCAAAATATATGCAAAGATAGTTTTCAACATTCACCCTTGCAAAACCTTTTGTTCCAAATTTTGTCTCCCACCCTTCTCCCCACCCCCTTCCCTAGATACCCCCTTCCCTATATGTTAAATATGTGCAATTCTTCTATATCTATTTCAACAATTATCATGCTGCACAAGAAAAATCAGATCAAAAGAAAAAAAAATTCAAAACAGGAGATGTTCTTTCTTAAATTATTTTGGTCATCTGGATTGTGTTGATTATGATTATTTAGAGGCTTCCTATTAATTTCTTCCCTCATTATCTAGTTCCAAATATCTGGCAGCTTTGAATGGAAGAAAAACAGTATTTTGAGTTTTAGATTTCTAATCTATCACAAGACATTTTATTCAAATGCATGTATATCTCATGTACATATACATCTCTATCTATCTAAGCTTCTGTCTTCTGACTTCCTTGGCCTGTTATAAAACAGTTCCAATCCTTCCTCTTAGAAGAGGTCTTTGTCTTCCCTTTGCAATTACATTTACTACATATCCATAGTTACATTTGAATATAAGTTCTTTAAAAGCAGAGAACATGTTATTACTTCTTTTTGTCTTCCCAAGTGCTTATCATAGTACTTGGCACATAGTAAACACTTATGAATGTTTATTGAATATATATGTATATGTCTAAATATGTGCACATATATTAATATTTACAAGCATTGCTGTTCAAGGGAAATTTAGAACCTGGTCATTTTAACCTAACAGAGTTACACTTGCTGTCTTTCTCCTGGATGCCCATCAATTGGGGAATGACTGAAAAAATTATAGTATATGATTATGATGGGATACTGTTGTGGCTAAGAAATTATAATAGTGATGGTTTCAGAAAAATCTGGTAAGATCTCTATGAACTGATGCAAAATGTAGTGATCAAAACCAGGAAAAGCATTATGCATAGAGACAGCAATATTATAATGATAATCAGGTATGAAAGATTTAGCTACTCTTATGAATATGATCTATGACATTTCCAAAAGACCCATGATGAAAAATGTTATCCACTTCCAGGGAAAGAACTTATGAACTTGTGTAGATTGAAGCATGTTTTTTTTTCACTTTATTTTTCTTGCTTTTTTTGGCAACATGGTTAGTATGAAAATATGTTTTGCACGATTTTCAATATATAATGGGTATCATATTGCATGCATTCTAATTAGGTGGAGACATGGCAGGGGGAGAGAAAGAATTTATAACTGAAAATTTAAAAATAAATGTTAAAAAGATACATAAAATAAAAATTAAAATTTATTTTAAAAGTAGAAAAGGAAGCTTTCCCTCCCAAAGCAAAGTCTTTATATATTTATAGTCTTCAAAAACAAAGAAAAAATTCCAGAGTCAGATTTTAAGTAACAGTCTCTGATTTATCAAATAGAACAATAGTCACTTAATTTCTGGCTCACCCTGGGGAATCATTTTCCCAAAACCATTAAATTCTCCTTAACTACTCCCTCTAGAGATAATACTTTCTGACTGGTCAAAGGTGATAATAATAAGTACATCTATTAATTAAATTAATCAAAGCTTTCTTTCTTCACTTAGATCCTTTACCTTAAATGCTTCAGGAAAGAGGCTTTCTGGAATGATCAGAAATTTTCCCTTTTGAAAGTGGTTAGAGCTTCCATAGGAATGATTTTAAAAAGATTTCAGTTCAGGACATTTCAGTGGAATTGATAAAGACTACCTTCAGGTCAGTTCCAATAGACTTGTGATGGAGAGAGCCATCTGCATCCAGAAAGAGCACTGAATGTGCATCACAGCACAGTGTTTTCACCTTTTGGTTGTTGTTTGCTTGATTTTTGTTTTCTTTCTCATTTCCCCTCCCCCTTTTTGGTCTGACTTTTCTTGTGCAGCATGATAACTGTGGATATATGTATAGAAGAATTGCACGTGTTTAACATATATTGGATTACTTGCTATCTAGAGGAGGGAGTGAGGGGAAAGGAGAGAAAAAATGTGTAACAAAGTTTTGCAAGAGTGAATGTTGAAAACTGTCTTTGCATATATTTTGAAAATAAAAGACTATTATTTAAAATTTTAAAAAGAATAAAGAAAGACTGCCAAAGGTTCCTCATTAAAATTATATTTAAAGTTTTACACTATAATATTGTCCTAATATTATTTTGTAAAAAAAAAAAAAAAGTCATTGAAATTGAGTGCAAGGGAAGGAAGAAAGGAAGGAAGGGAGGGAGGGAGGAAAGAAGGAAGGAAGGAAGAAGGAAGAAAAGAAGGAAGGAAGGAAGGAAGGGAGGGAGGGAGGAAAGAAGGAAGGAAGAAGGAAGGAAGGAGGAAGGAAGGAAGGAAGGAAGGAAGGAAGGAAGGAAGGAAGGAAGGAAGGAAGGAAGGAAGGAAGGAAGGAAAGGAAGGAAGGAAATATTCATTTGAATATTTGAGTTTATTTGAGTTTATTATATGACAAGCCCTGTGGCGTGTCAGTGGGGAAACCTAGTGTTCAGGATCCATTGTTTTCTATCGTAGACTATGAATTTGTGTCTTGTTCCTCTCTTCCCTTTGAATTTTGGATCTATCACTTGTTAGTCTCTGCATCAGAAAGAGCAAAATAATATCTTCTATTTTCTGTAGTTGCTGAATCTAGTAGGATCAAATATGACCCATTTCAACTCCATTTACAAAATATTCCTTTCTAGGAACAAACCTTAACCCCTATTTTTCCCAATAAAATCTTGCAATTTTACCACCATATCCTTTGCTTAGTCATAGCAAAGTCCCACTAATTTATGTTTTTTTTCATATTGTATTTCTACATTATAAAGGAAACCCCATTATTCCCTCTTAAAAGTGTCTTGCTTCACATTTTTGTGTAGAGATGGTTAAAAAGGTGAAAAGACCTGAAAAAACTTTGGTTCTTCAACAGAAAGAGGCAATACAGTACAGGAAAAAAAAAGAAACTGGTAATATACTAGCTGTGTAAATAACCCTGTTAAAAACTCTAATAATCAATATCAGGTGAAGCATGAAACAGAAGTATGTATATTTGCCAAAGGTGTTCACCTTTATAGCTCTGAATCTAGGTCCATTAAGGATTGCCTATGGAAGGAGAATGTTTCAAGATGGTTCTGTTTCTAGATGATACTGTGCTGAGTATTAAACCTCCAAATATTGCAAAGCCTCTTGAAAGAAAGTATAATCACTCAAAGGAATTTAGATTATTTAGCCACATGAAAAAAAAATCATATGGATAAAAAATGCCATTGCCAAAAATTTGATATCCTTTGAAGAGATAGTAAAGATTATCCAACTACATAGCTACATCTATACTTTCATATAGGTATATAGATGGATATCTATGTAGATATATTAATGATACATATTGTCAGATATCTACTGATATCTGAGCTGATGACTGTACAGCTGATGACTGTACAACTCTGCCTCACTTAAATCCAATTCACTTGCAAGTCAAGATCTCATCCTCTTGATGCCATTGGTCCTTTTCAAGAATGAAGAACAAACAACAGCAATAATGAGTTGGATCAAATTCCTCTACTAAATTCAAGCTTCCAAAAAAGCCAAGATTTTTATCTTTTTAATTCTGCCATTCTGTGTGTGTTACTTTATGGCAGTAAGACAACTACCTTTGTAGAATTATGAATGATTATGAAGCCAAGGGCAATGGATAGGTGCCAGGTGAGTGTGAGCAAGCTAGTGCATTTAACAAATGAGAAAATGAGAAACTCTGGAAAATAGAAAAACAGAAGGTGTCATCAAGGAATTGCATTACAGGAAAAAAAAAAAGATAAATTGATCACATAGTAAGAATAAAGGCTGAAAGATGGACAGCTAGAATTCTCCATTGATATTCTTGCAATGAGGGAAAGACTTTAGCTCATTGTATAAGCCCTCTCTGGTAAAAAAAAAATTGATAGGAAGGACAGGAGAAATATTTTCATAAATAGGCATAGGTAGGTTTCTATTTTTGAATCATTTGAAGAAACTTCTGAGTTGATGAGATCACAGATCCATTTAAGTGTTGTCTACTTTATGGTTTTGTTGTGATGACTGTACTTTGTAAAACATACAAAAATGTGGGCTGTGTCTTACTTACTGTGCCAATGCACATATGGGTTGTGTTTATATATTGAAACGATGAGGCACGAAACAGTTAAATTAGTCATCAAGTATTTATTAAACATTTACTATGTGCCAAGCATTGTGTTAAATATCACTCAAGATGAGAGAATCAGAAGCTAAAAGGGACTTTAGAGATGATCAGATCCTATTTCTTTATTTTATAGATGAAGAAACTGAGGCAAAAGATTTTAACTTACCTTGGATTACAAAGCTAGTAAGTTTCTGAGATAGAGTTTAAAACTAGGTCTTCTTGTCTCCAAGTCCACTCTACTCACTACCTCATACTACTTCCCAATGTTAGTGACTGATATGGGAATCAAACTGAATAAACAGGAGACAGAAAGAACCAGTCATGTTTAAATGCAGAAAAGAAAGGTCTAAGAGACATAGTGAATAGCCATCTGGTCTTAAGTTATGAATATAACATTGTCTGATAAAGGCAAACATGAAATTGCAGAATTGAAGCAGCTGTATACGAAACTCCTACCCCTCAAAAATTTTTCTATGTTCAGTTCTAGACTACACAGCTAGATCTAGATGGGGAAAAGAGACAAAGGTTATAAAGATAATTAAGGGATTGGATGGGAAGACTGAGAAGAAAAGGTTAAACAAAGGAACTAAGATTATTCAGGCTACAGAAAAGAAGTTTGAGGAACAATTTAATTATAGTCTTTAAGTGCATGAAGGGTTTTTAGACAGAAAATGGTGACCAGCTGTTCTCTACCCCCACAAAGGAGTTTGCAGGAAAAAAAGGGTTTTAATTGAAGCATGAGAGATTTAAGTTAGCTATAACTCAGTTGTCTGTACCTGTGTGGTCAGGAAAGTTCCTTCCACTTTATAGCTCTTCTTATCTCCTTATCCCTTTTATCATATCATTAACAATTTTATAAAAGGACTTTAGCATATTTGGATTTCTTGATTAGAAGCTCATTTTCTTTCTCAGACTTAAATTCCTACTGGATACCACAGATTTTTTTTTTGGCCTCAGCCTCATTTTATAGGCATACACACATACATATGTATATATTTCTGTATGCACATGTCTGTATGTGTGTACACATATCTCTATCTGTCTATCTATCTATCTTTATGCTCAAGGAGGGCACAGGACAAAACATCACAAGATCTCAGTTTGAGTCACAGGAGATTTCTACTTAAAATTTGTTTCTGCTACTGTTACCTGTTGAATTTTGGGCAATTCACTCCACTTCTGTGGAACTCATTTTTTACTCTATAAAATAAAGATATGGAACTATGTAATCTCTAAGGTTCCTTTCTTGTGAGTATTTCATGGTTCTGGTCACTTTGTCATTGAGAATCTCATCTAGTTCATGTCACCTGATTTGGATGCAAGATTACTACAGAAATGAATTCCCAATTTCAATTTTCATTATAGGTTTGCCTTTGCTACACCCTTCAGCCCTGAAGTGTTTTTTTTTTTTTTTTTTTTTTTTTCTGAGTATGGAGTCCTACAGAAACAAGGAAAAAAACAATCCTGGCCTTATCTTGCTAGCTGATTATTTAAACAGCTGCAGGACAGTTGCAGCTGCCTTGGCATGATTCCACTATAAAGAAGGGAGTGAACTGGCATTTTCCTTGTACATTCACAATGTAGTCTGAGACCCTTGAATTCCAAGTGGGTATTTAAACACACAAAAAAGTAAGCTTTTTAGCTATCACCTTGAATGACCTGTTTGGGAGGTAACCTGCTTTTAAACTGAAAGGAAATCTGAAAATGGTTTAATAGGTAGATATATTAAATGTATTTTAAAGGTTATCTGGTCTGACAGATGGAGACCACTAGGGCAGGACCTGGGCTGAATTGTAAAGCAGACAAAGAAACAACCTTTCGCCACCTTTTCTTTCCTGCAGCCCTTCCACCTTATCAGTTTTCAAAGTTGAACAGAGTTGGTTGAACAATTTTTCTCAAGCTAGGAATCATAGGAACAGTTGGCATTCTCTTTACCCACTAGCTTTGATCTGCCCCCAACACTCAGTAACTTCTCTTTTGCAGTTCAGTCCATTCAATCATATCTCACTATCCCAGTCCTAATGGCTGTTTTCTTCTTCTGAACTGCAGGACCTTTTCCCACCTTCCTCAAGAGTTCGTACACTTAGCTAACAGTTTTTTCCAACCCATCTGCTATTACCATCTTGATGACTGCAGTACTCACGCTGACAGCTCTTCTGACATTCTGACTTCTGACTTCAATCTCAACCATTTCACTTCTATTCTTGCCTTATTGGCAGAGGAAGATGTCCTTTGCCATCTGCTGAAACTGAGCTATCACAACAATTTAAATCAAAGAGCTATTCCTTCATTAGGAAAATGAATTCTAACACAACAGTTTCATTTTCTGGAAACAGTCAAATGCTGCATTGCTTCTCTTATTTGGTCACTTTCCTTCTACCTACTTTTTCTCATCATGATCCCAGTTTCTTCACCTATGTTCTGAGACCACTCAGAGGCTCATATGACTTAGAACTAGAAGAGACTTTAGGAATTCTTTAGTTCAAATGATCAGTATAATAAAGGAGAAAACAGGAACAGAGAGGTTATGACTTAGAAAAGGTACTACTAGATGATATTAGCATAATTCTGTAAAGCATGCAAATTGTGTCATATAAATTATCTTATTTTATCCTTACTATAACCCTGTGAAGTGGGCATTAAAGCATCAGCATCCTAATTTTCTGGATTTCTGGTCTCCAAAATGGGAGACAGACTCCTCTGAAGCTATGAACAAATAGCTTGATTCCAAGGAGTATATGCTCAAGAAATCAGAAGGTGGGAAGATTGACCATATCCCATTCTTTCTGCAATAGTCAATCCAATTCCATTACATCCTTACTCTTACTCCACATTGCTTTTCAAACTCTCAACATCTAAAGGGCCCACTCAGAAGGAAAAATGTTTCTCTGATCAATAGTGATTTAGAGCACCTCTTCATGTGGCTAGAAATGATTTCAATATATTCATTTGATAGAAATTATTAAATAGACTGGTTGGTTTTGTTTTATTTTTCTAGCTGGATTAGGAAAATTGAAAAAAATAAATACAACATATTGGCCTACCAGAGAGTGTGATATACTTGATAAAATGCTGGGTTTGGAGTCAGGATGACCTGAGATAAAGTTCTGCCTTTGACTCTTAATAGCTGTGTGACATTGATCAAGATATGCAATCTCTCTGATTCTCAATTTTCTTATTAGTATAATGAGGATAATAACACTTATAAAAGCTACTTCACAATGCTCTTGTGAGGTTGAAAGATTACCATTGTATTGCACAGTGCCTCACTCTAGGGCTTAACACAGTGACTTCTGCGTTTAATATAGTGCCTGGTTCATGATGGATTCTTAATAAATGTTTATTGATTGATTTATTATGTAGGCAAAGTCAAGTTAAAATTTTAAAACATTATGTAACTGTCTTCTATTATTACCAAGTCAATGATAGCTTTCTTTTTTTTCCTTAAGTTTTGTGTGTGTATGTGTGCTATTCTGAATTTGACAAATACCAACAAATGGAAACATTTCACAATACTATATAACATACACACATACACACAAATAGGATCATATGTGACACTGGGCAAATGACGTAAGTGTTATGAACCTCAGTTTCTGCAACTATAAAATGAGAGGATAATGTAGATGACTTCTGAGGTCCCTTCTAACTCTAGATCCATGAACCATGTGATTCTCTATTTTGTGCAACTTAATGTATGCATGAAATTCAATGTTCTTAGTTTTAAATGTGTCCCATTTATTTGTCCTTCTCTGAACTTCTTTTCTCATTATAAAAAATGTTTTATTGACATACTTTTGTGGTATCATTATTACCAATATCGCTCTCCCCACCCCAACTTTTCTTTTTCCAAAACAAAAAAAAAACCTTCTCCTTTTAGCAAATAAACATAGTCAAGCATAACTAATACAAATATTGGCCACATCCATAACTGTGTTATTCTGCATGCTGAATTCATAAGCTTTCTGCAGAAAGTGGGTAACGTTTCTTCTTAGGTCCTCTGGAATTGTGGCTGAGCACTGTACTGCTTTACCAGAATTCTCAACTATTTCAAATTTGTTTTTATAGTATTGTTGTTATATAAATTGTTTTTCTGATTCTGATCACTTTAGTCTGATGCACTTCATGTAATTCTTCCTAGCTTTTACTGAATTTATCTCTTTTACTATTTTAATAACACAATATTCATTGTGTTATTCATATACTGTAATACCTATAACTCTTTTAGTTCTATTTCTTTGTTATAATAAAAAGTGTTATGAATATTTTTGTACTTTACTGGATACTTTACATTATTCCTTAATTTCTTTGAGGTATATACTTAGTGCCTTCTCACTTTGGAAGATGCTTTTATGCCCCTTTGACCTCACCCTAGAAGATCCTCCTCACTGTCATTAAGAGTATCTTTCAGAACATCCATTTCAACTAAGTGCCCAGGTTGACAGTGCTCACAGTTTTACTCCACTCCTGGCTCTTTTGATTCTCTGGACTTCTCTCTTCAGCCCTCTTTCATTTATCTTTGATTCTTTCCTCTTTTCAGTATTTTTAATATTTAATATTTTAATATTCCCTTCCTTAGAATGTAAAATCATTAAGGGCATAGACTTTTCTTTTTGCTTAAATTTGCATTCTCAAGATTTAACCCAGGCTTGCTTCTTGGTAATGTCATTACTTGGTAAGCATGCTTCTTGACTAATGTCATTAATTTGTCAAAAGGTACTTATAGTTTAATGGTTTAGGGTGTTCAGTTTCAAATATTTTCCCAAAAAAATGTGTTCTTTTTGGTTAGACTAGCAGTGTACTAAAATGCCAGTCTATGACATGTTGACTTCTATGTCATGCTTTTCTTCCACAGATGTTATTTTCTTTTTTTTTTCATCTTTGTTAATATGGTGGGTCTGAAGTGGAACCTCACAATTGCTTTAATTGGCAACTCTTGTTATTATTGACATATATTTTTTCAATAAGGTTGTTAATATCTTACTTTTTTTTTGAAAAGTGTATGTCATGTGCTTTGACCATTTGTCTAACAAAAAACTGTTCTTGTTCTTACAAAATTAAATTATGCCATAGGTATCTTGCATATCAAATTTTTACAAGAGAATTTGTTGCCAAGATCTTTTCAATCTCATGTAATAAAAATTATCCAATTCATCTTCTGTGATCTTTTCTATTACTTGTTTGTTTGAGACGTATTCTTTTATCCATGTTGGCTGAATGTATCTCTTTCACTAGTTGTTTAATTTGTTTAAAATGTCATCACTTACATGTAGGTCATATATATAATGGAAATTTATTGTAGGATATGCTGTGAAATCTTGGTGTAGATCTAATCTCTGCCAAACTTCTTTCTAGTTTTCCCATCACTTTTCAAAAGATGGGAGGAAGCTTACCTTTGATTTAGGAATCTTTATGTTTAACAAAGATCATAGCATTGTGTTCATTTCTCTATTATTTAATGTATCTAATCTGTTTCAGTGATTGATCCCTATATTTTTAAAATGGTATCTAGTTCCAGGGTAGCCAAGATGGCTAAATATTCAGAAAGCTGCGGGAACTCTCCCAGTTTCCCTAGAAAACCACATGAAACCAAGCCTCTGAACAGAGTCTGATGGAATGAAACTACTCTTTAGCTCAAGACAGTTTAAAAAAACATCAAGAAAGATCAGTCTCACTGGGGTGAAAAGAATGTTCAGTCCACGTCAGATAGACTCTGGGAAAGCCAGTGAGAGGGGCTTAATCATAGCAAATCATTGACTAAGACTTTCAGTCTTGGATCAGTAGAGGAGCAAATCAATGGGGTACCTTCCAGTCCCAGCTCAGAACCCAGGGAAAACAGACTGTTTCCTGAACAGAGAAAACAAAGCTAACCCCTACAAACACAAGGGGCCCCTGTGCTCAAAACCAAGGCTCAGATCTCTAAGAGTGAGATAAATTGATCTCCAGCCCAAAGAGGCTTCTTGGAAATGCTCATAAAAGACTTCAACGGGCGAATAAGAGAGGTAGAAGAAAAATGAGGGGGGAAAATGAATCAACAATTTGGAAAAGGAAGGGAAAAAAATGTCTGAAAAAAACAACTACTTAAACAGCAGAATAAACCAAATGGGAAAAGAGATACAAAAGATAACTGAAGAAAATCATACATCAAAAACTAGAACAGGGAAAATGGAAGCTAATGACTTTGTGAAACAGCAAGAATCAGTCAAACAAACTAAAAAAGAATGAAAAAAAATGGAAGAAAATATGAAAATTTTCATTGGAAGAACAACTTACTTGGAAAATAAATCTGGAAGAAACAATTTAAAAATTATTGGCCTACCTGAAGACCCCCCCCCCCAAAAAAAAAGATCTTGGATCACATTGTACAAGAGGTTATTAAGGAAAACTGCTACAATATTCTAGAAACAGAAGGGAAAATACTCATTGAAAGAATCCATTGATCACCTCTGGAAAAAGATACCACAAGGAAAATTTCAAGGAATATTATTGTGAAAGGTTAAAACTATAATCTCAAGGAAAAAATACTGTAAGCTGCCAGACAAAAACAATTCAAATATCAAGGAGCAACAATCAGGATTATCCAGGATCTTGCAGCTTCTACAATAAAGGATCAGAGGGCCTGGAATACCATATTCTGGAAGGTAAATGATCTGGGGTTACAATCAAGAATTAACTAACCAGGGAGATTCAGCATCACCTTTCAGGTGAGGAGATGGAGCTTCAATAAAGTAAGAGATTTTCAATCATTTCTATTGAAAAAACCAGAACTAAACAGAAAATTTAATCTATAAACACAACACTCAAGGGAAGCATAAAAAGGTAAACAGCAGAACATAGATATTTAAAGTTTAAACTGTTTACATCTCTAGATAGGAAAACAATATCTATAACTCTTAAGAACTATATCTGATACTGGGGCAGATAAAGGGGGGTATCACATGGACTGAAGGTATGATTGTGAAAGGACTCTGATGTGATGACATCAAAGAAAAAGACATTAAGGGGTGGAAAAAGTCCTGTACTGGAAAAAAGAGGGAAGGGAAGGTATACTGGTACAATTAGTTCACACCAAGAGGCTCAAAAGACCTATTACAATCAAGGAAAAAAAGGGAAGGAGATGAGCATTGTCTGAAATGTGATCTCATCAGTTTGGGCTCTAAGAAAGAATAACTTAATCATTAAATTGGGCATAGAAATTTATTTAATCCTATAAAGAAGTAGGAGGAGAAAGAGGAAAAGAAAAGGAGAGCAAAAACACTAGGAAAAAAGGTAAGAGAAGGGAGAAATGGCTGATAGAACATAAGATAGTGGGTGGAATGAGTTAAAAAGCACTACTAAGAGAAGGGATGATAGGAGATAAGGTAGTGGGTGGGGTGGGTAAAAAAATACACTGCTGAGGACAAGGAGGAATGAGAGAACAAAAGTATATTCAATAGAGAAAATAGGATGGAGGGAAATCCAGAGCAGGTAATCATAACTGTTAATGTTTATGCGATGAACTCTCCCATAAAATAAATTGCATAGAGGATTAAAAAATAGAATCCTACAATATGCTGTTTACAAGAAACACATTAGACACAAAAACACACATACAGAGTAAAGGTAAAAAGCTGGAAAAGAATTTGTGCTGCAGCTGAAATAAAAAAAAGAAGGGATAGCAATTAAGATCTCGTATATAGGAAAAATAAAAATAGATCTTATTAAAAGAGATAAAGAAGAAAAGTACATCTTGGTAAAAGGTAGAGTAAATAATGAAGTAGTAAAGATATTAACTGTGTATACACCAAGTGGTAGAGCAGGCAAATTCCTAGGAAGATTTTAAGCCAGTTACAGGAAGAAATAGACAGTAAAACTTTTCTACTGGGGGATCTCAACCTTTCCCTCTCAGAATCAGATAAATCTAACCACAAAATAAACAAGAATGAAACTAAGGAGGTTAATAGGATCCTTAAAATGCAGATATGATAGACCTCTGGAGAAAATTGAGTAGGGACAGAAAAGAATACACCTATTTCTTGGCAGTGCCTGCCACCTACACAAAAATTGACAATGTATTAGGGCATAAGAACCTCACAGTCAAATGAAAAAAGGCAGAAATAGTAAATGCTTTCTTTTCAGACCACAATGTAACAAAAAATATATTCAACAAAGGGCCAAGAAAGATAGACTAAAAACCAATAATCTAATTCTAAAAAAAATGACTGGGTCCAACAACAAATCACAAGATTTGTTTCATCTAAGAAAATGATATTAATGATTCAACATACCAAAACCTAAGGGATGCAGCCAAAGTAGTCCTTAGAGGAAATTTTATATCTCTATTTAACTACATAAATAAAATAGAGAAAGAAGAGATCAGTGAATTAGGGATGCCACTAGAAAAAGAACAAATTAAAAGCCCCCAATCAAATACTAAATTAGAAATGTTACAACTCAAAGAAGAGATTAATAAAATAGATACTAAGAAAGCTATTGAACTAATAAACAAAGCTAAGAGTTGATTTTATGAAAAAAACTAATAAAACAGATAAATCTTTGGTTAATTTGACCAGAAAAAGGAAAGAAAAAACAAATTGCCAGCATCAAAAAAATGAAAGGGGTAAACTCAACACCAATGAAAAATAAATTAAAGCAATAATTAGAAATTATTTTGCACAATTTTATGTCAGCAAGTCTGACAATCTAACTGAAATGGATGAATATTTACAAAAATATAAATTGCCCAGATTAACTGAAGAGGAAATAAAATACTTAGTTACATTTAAAAAAAAAAGATATTGAACAAGTCATTAATGAACACCCTAAGAAAAAATCTCCAGGGCCAGATGGATTCACAAGTGAATTCTACCAAACATTCAAAGAACAATTAATTCCAATACATGTAAACTATCTGCAAAAAAATAGTTCAAGACAGAATAATGCCAAATTTCTTTTATGACATAAATATTGGACTGATACCTAAACTAGGAAAGGCCAAAAATAGAGAAAGAAAATTACAGGCCAGTCTACCTAATGAATGTTGATATAAAAAATTTAAATAAAATATTAGCAAAGAGACTACAGCAATTTATCAGCAGGATAATACCCAATGACCAAGTAGAATTTATACTAAGAATGCAGGGCTGATCCAATATCAGGAAAACTATTACTATAATTGACTACATCAATAACAAAACCAACAAATCATATGATAATCTCAATAAGTGCAGAAAAAGCTTTTCATAAAATACAACACCCATTCCTATTAAAAATACTAGAGAGCATAGGGATAAAGAAATCTTTCCTTAAAATAATAAGCACTATCTATCTAAAACCTATAGCAAGTAGTATTTATATTAGAAGCTAGATGCATTCCCAATAAGATCAGAGGTGAAACAAGAATGCCCATTATGACCACTATTATTCAACATTGTACTCAATGTTGACTTTTACAATAAGAAAAGAAAAAGAAATTAAAGGAATTAGAATAAGCAATGAGGAAATAAAACTATCACTCTTTACAGATGATATGATAATATACTTAGAGAATCCTAGAAAATCATCCAAAAGTCTACTGGAAACAATTCACAGCTTTAGCAAAGTTGCAGGATATAAAATAAACATACAAATCACCAGCATTTCTATATATTACTGACAAAGCCCAACAGCAAGAGACAAAATAAAATACTTGGGGGTCTGCCTGCCAAGATAAATCTAAGAGCTATATGAACACAATTACAAAACATTTTTCACACAAATAAAATCTGAGCTAAAGAACTGGAAAAATATCAATTGTGCATGGCTAGGCTGAGCTAATATAATAAAAATGACAATTCTGTCTAAATTGATCTACTTGTTCAATGCCATACTAATCAAACTGCCAAAACATCTTATAGAACTAGAAAAAATAATAATAAAATTCATCTGGAAGAACAAAAGGTCAAGAATATCAAGAGAATTAATAAAAAAAAATACTAAGGATGGTAACTTAGCAGTACCAAACCTAAAACTTTATTATAAAGCATCAGTAATCAAAACCATTTGGTACTGGCTAAAAAAATAGATTAGATGCACATGACATCCCATACTAAAATAAAGTCAAAATGGATACATGATTTGGGTGTAAAGGATGATACCATAAACAAATTAGGAGAACAAGGGATAATTTACCCATCAGATTTTGGAGAAGGGAAGAATTCATGACTAAAGAAGAACTAGAGAATATTATGAAAGGCAAAATGGACAACTTCGATTACATTAAATAAAAAAGTTTTTGCACAAACAAAAGCAACAGAAACAAGATTAAAAGGAAAGTACAAAGCTGGGAAAAAAAATCTTTACAGACAGTACTTCTGATAAAGGTCTCATTTCCAAAATAAATAAAGAACTGTCAAATTTATAAGAATACAAGTCATTTTCCAATTGATAAATGATCAAAGAATATGAACAATTAAAGATATAATTATATGAAAAAATGCTCTAAATCCCTATTGACTAGAGAAATGCAAATTAAAACAACTCTGAAGTACCATCTTATACCTTTCAAATTGGCTAAGATGACAGGAAAAGACAATGATAAATGTTGGAGGGGATGTAGGAAAACTGACACACTAATGCACTGTTGGTGGAGCAATCTGGAACTATGATGAAAGGGCTATAAAAGTGTGCATATTCTTTGATGCAGCAGTACCCACTACTTGGTCTGTATCATAAAGGTAAATCATTAAGTAGGGAAAAGTTTGTAGCAACTCTTTTTATGGTAGCAAAGAACTGGAAAAGGAGTGGATGCCCATCAATTGGGGAATGGCTAAATTGATACCAATATGAAGGTAATGGAATATTATTGTTCTATAAAAAATGAAGAACATGCTAATTATAGAAAGTCCTGCAAAGAATTGTCTGAACTGATGCTAAGTGAAATAAACAGAATCAGGAATACATTATATACAATAACAACAAGAATATGCAATGATCAACTATGAAAGGCTTGGGTCTTTTCAGTGGTTCCCAATGGACTTTGGACAGAAAATGCCATCTGCATCCAGAAAAAGAACTAAGGAGACTTAATATAAATCAAGACATACTATGTTCACCTCTTTTCTCTGTTTTTTTTTTTATCTCTCCCATAGTTTTCCCCTTTTGCTCTGACTTTTCTTTCCCAATATGATTCATAAAGCAATGTGTATTAAAAATAAATATACTTACTACAATTTTAAAAAGTGCTACCAAAAAATTTTGATAATTACTGCTTCATTGTATAATTTTATATGACTAAGATGTTTTCTTTCTACTTTAATTTTATATTTCTTTTGGGTACTTGATATATGCATATTTCTATAACTATATACATGTAACAAATATGGTATATGTTATCATATGTAATATGATATATATTATATATAATAAACATATATTGTGACTTTTTCCAGGGATATTTAATTAGCTAATGTCTGAAACGACAAAGGTTAACCTATCTCTCTATCTACATATATACACACATACACACATCTATATGTACACATATACATATAAATATCTTATATATATATATGTGTATATATATATATAACCTCTAATCTTACTAGAAATGTATCTGGTCTTTCTTCATCGTAGAGGATACTAGCTCTTGGTTTTATGTAAATGATATTTACCACATTAAGGGAAGGTATGCTTTTTTAACATGTGTAATAGCAATGGGTGCTTCATTAAAAAAATTTTAATGAATATATTATATAATCATGTTATACTTTTTTATTTTTTATAGATGTATATTAACTTTTTAAATACACATTTCTTTATGAATCATGTTGTGAGAGAAAAATCAGAGCAAAAGGGAAAAACTGTAAGAGAGAAAAAAAGACATACAAAAAAGAAAGTGAACATAGAATGTATTGATTTACATTCAAAATCCATAGTTGCTTTTTTGAATGTAGATGATATTTTCTATCTAGAGTTTATTGGGATTGCTTTGAATCACTGAAGCACTAAGAACCAAGCCTTTCATAGTTGATCACTGTACAATCTTGCTGTTATTGTGTGCTTGTTTCATTCAGTATCAGTTCATGTAAATCTTTCCAGGCCTTTCATAAAATCAGCTTGTCCATCATTTTTTATAGAATGATAATATTCTATTATCTTCATATACCACAATTTATATAGCCATTCCCCAACTGATAGGCATCTTTGCTACCCTCAAAAGAGCTGCTACAAACATTCTTGCAATATGGATCCTTTTTTCCTCCTTTATGATAATCATGTTATTTTTATTGATTTTGTTATGTTGAACTAACAGTGATGGCATAAATCAAACTATATGAAATTGTGAAATTTTATTAATTTGCTCTGTTGTATCTTTAATATTTTGTTCAATATTTTTGTGCCAATATTTACTGCAAATATTAGACAATAGTTCTTTTTCACTGCTTTTATCACTTTCTGATTTAGGTGTAAAGATCATATTTGCATCATACAAAAATTTGGTAGAATCCTTTCTTTTCCCATTTTTGCAATCAGTTTATGTCTTATTGGAATTAATTGTTGTTGTTGTTGCTGAGTATATTGGGAAGAATTGGGTTCTCTACTACCCTTAATGATGCAAATAACATCTTCTTTAAGGCCTATCAAACATCTGCTTACAAACCGAGTGCACTGTTCTAAGCAAAAATAACCATGGAACCACTTAAGTTTACTAAGATTGTGAATTACAAAATTCACTTATAAATCCATCTGGTCTTGGATTTTTTTTCTTTGGAAGTTCATTTATGGTTTGTTCAATTTCTTTTTTTGAAATTGGTTTTACATAAATGCTCTATAAAGCTTGTTCTGCTACTCTGATCTTTTATATTTTTGTAAGCATGAATCAATTGCATTGAAGTCATAAACTTTGTTGGCATGTAATTGGAAAAAGGTCTTCTAATAAGTCATTTCCTCTTCATTTGTTGTGAACTCTCCTTTTTCATTTTTGATACTGGCAGTTTGATTTTCTTCATCCTCCCGGTAAAGTACATTCTTTAAAGTTTTTTTTTTTTTCCCCCAAATAAACTCAGCTTCAATGATCAATTCAATGGATTAAAAAAAAAAAACCTTTTAATAATCTTAATATTTTCTTGGATTTTCAGAATTTCTTGCCTAATTCATTAATAAGTCTATGTCTCTTGATGATGAATTTTAAATAAGCATTAGTCACATGACCCTGAAATGATGAAATTAGCTTTTGAAGAAAGAAGCACACATTGGAGAATGCTATATGTAGAATTTTTACTAATTATTAAATCTATTAGTTAATAAACATTATAGAATAATTACAACAAAGTACATAATAAATAATACAAACATATCAGATAGTTGAGAGCTTGCTGCTCTTCTGAACCCCAAAGTCCTTCCAAACATAGAATAATTCCATAGAAATTTTAGTGCATTCAGAATCAGCATCTGATCTTGATCTCCTAAAGGGATGCACCCAGTTACTCAAGTCCCATTTGTCTTAGGATTAGTCAGTAGGTATAGACATAGGAACTCTAAAGTCAGGGTCACCCACGGCAAGGGAGCTGAATTGCAGGATCCAAAATGAACTGGAATAGGATTATTGTTTTACATAGTCTCTGATGCCCTATGATCTCTTCAGACTATAGCTAACTAATTATGGAATTTGGTTGAATCAGTAGAATCAGTAGCTAGCCTAGAGAAGGACTGTATTCATGAGCCTCTACTTAATTTGTAGTATCCTTCTTTTTAGTCTCAATTCATATTATGAGGATGTTCTTATTATGGAAGTAAAGTGATCTGATAAGCTAATTGATGTATTGATTTTTCTGTTTTCATTTGTTTAAAAAAAACCATATAGGCAACATGTTTATTAAGTGCTTACTATGTGCCAGTTATTATGCTAAGGATTGGAGTTAAAATAAAAGCAAGAAGACAATCCTTGCCCTAAAGAAGCTTTATATACATTCTAATCAGTAAAGTTATCTTTACTGATTATTGTTTTACATAGTCATAATCATATAAAAGGGATCAAAAAAGCATTAATAATAACTGATTTATCTTACAGGATTATGAGGACCATATGCAAGATTATGATCATGCATAAGATAAAGTAAATTGCATATAAATATATATGACATCAAATTATATAAATGTATATTTTTATTTTATTTTAGAAGACTATTCCTAGAAGGGTCAATACTTAAAGGAATCAATCCCTAATTTTTGCACCATTGTACTTAAAATGAAGAGATAGCTGTTGAAAATAACTTGTCAATGAGAAGAAAACACTTTCAGCAAAACAAAATCTATTCCAAAGGCCCAGATAATTTTCTGACTTCTCTGAAATCAATCTATGAACATAAATTACCTACTTCACCTACACATGAAGTCAGTTCTTCTGTTGATTGAAATGTTCACTGGTTGATCTTGGCTATTCTGACTAATGTTTGAGCCTCAAAACCCAAAGTTTTATGAGCAGAAATGGGGTTTTGCACATTTCAAGACTTCAGTACAGTCTTTGGCAGAAGTAGAACATTTACACTTGAAAACCATAAGTCATCGGTGGCCATGTGCAACATCAAAGCCTGTTCTGCTTCTAGAACTCCAACTGCTACAGCAGTTCCTTGACAGTGGTGATAAGAGGTTTGGGCAAATGTAAAGCAAAAGTGAGAATGAAAAAGAATTATGCGGTCCAGTTGTTAAACTCTTGTGATCCTGTTTCTCTCATTTCCTCAGTCCCCCTTGTTTAGAAAAGACTGCTTTTTTCTGGGACACAGCTGCTGATCAGTTCAGGTGGTAAATTCACATTCATCACTTTCTACCTAGCCAGCTGATATACTTATATTAGGAATTCAAGCCAATATAGAAACCTACTTGTTTACCTTTTTATGAGGTATACTCTGATGAAAATTTGGGTTCATGATTCTGATAAGAGAATAAATAAGAATTTATTTGGGGGATTTTTGTAAAATTATTCTATCATCTGTTGTTCTTCTATTGCATAAAAGTCAATTTTTTAAAATAGATGCCCTCTATACAGTGACATTTATAGTTGAAATGAAGGAAACTCCTTGTTCAGCGTCTTATTTTCCTATTAAATCAGAAACCTATCATAAAGTAGGTCTTCCCTGTATCCACATATCTCATGATGGAAAACAGTGGTTTTCTGTTTTGTACACTCTTTGATCAGCCGTGGCATTGACAGGAGTAGCAGGGATAAATGGAATCTTAAAAGGGTCCTCATTTCTCATTTATGTCATTAATTTTAAATCCTTTCTCATCAAATTCCTGGCAATAGCTGTTAATACAGTACAAATGAAAATGGAATAGATGTGACTTTCAGTTCCTTTCATTCCCTGTTACCTTCACTAGCAAAGGCTAGTGAAGCTCTCACTACTGGAAATATACTCCCAAAATGTCAAAGATCAGGATAAAGGCCCTGTATAAATCAATATATTTACAATGATTTTTTTTTTATTAGAAATATACATATGTGTATGTACATATGCATATACACAGGAAAGTAATAGTATATAAATTGGGGAATGACTAAACAAGCTGGAGTACATAAAAGTAATGGGATATTACTGTGCCTACAGAAACAATGAATATGAGAAATTCAGAGAAATTTGGAAAAATTTGTATATGCAGTGATTACAATAATGTAAATTTTAAAAATTGTCTAAAGACAATCATAATCTTAATAATTATGATGACCAGTATTAGTCTTAAAGAGGAGTTGAGAAAACACTTCTCTCTTATTGGTAGAAAAGTAGAAGTCTTTAGATGAGAAATGATGTATGTATATCTTGTTCAGTCATTGTGTTAGTTTTATTACAAGGAAGAACAATGGTTTGAAAATGACTTTAATGTAAAAATCAGAAAGCATCCATGATTTTTTTGAGCTAGTGAAATGCTTCCAAAGTGACCAGTCATGAGGGTATGGAAGACAAGCAGGAGAGAGAAGAAATAAAGGATTAAAACAATATAGTCTGCAAGTTGGTTAGTTACCTCTAATTATTTCCCCTTGTTCTTTAAACATTGGGAACACTGAGTATCCTTACTAATTTATCATCTGTAAATTTCCATGGATTATAAAAACCAAAAAGCCTGATCTTAAAATCTAACATTATTTCCAGTGCCAACCCAAAGCTTAAAGGGATTAGGATCATGAGGAGCTCAGTTATAATAGTTTCTGTCTCATTCTGGTAACAAGCTTTGATTTGGCTAGATTTTCTTTGCTGAGAAATTTTCCTTCTCATTGTCAAATGCTTTTCAACAATACCATCATGCACTGAAAATTACTCTTAAATATAAAGAAAATCCCAATGATGATAAAAACTCTTATTGCTAAACACATGCACATACATACATTCAGATATATATATGTATATATATATATATGTATAGGTATAGTCAGTCTGTGTATTGGACTTGGCCTGAGTTTTATTTTCTTCCTGTGGTCTGCTTGGAGTTATGGACTAACTCCCTTAAATGGTTTCCTATGTGGAACTGTCAGCCTTGTTATCAGTTCTGAAAACAGTTTATTTAATTTGTAAAGTTGCACAAATTAACATTGGGATCTAGCAGTATTTGGGACCCAGGACATTATGGGTTGTTCATCTAGTTGTTCATCTACAAAATATTCCAGCAGTTATCTTGGATAATTGCTGAATAACATGGATTTTCCTTTCTCTCATCAAATGTCTTGATGAGGCTGACTTTACCTGTGATTCTCTCTTTTGGGATATTTCCTTGTTATCCCAGTCATTTTGGCAATCTTCTCCATTACTCTCTTATAGTTTCCCCCAGGTATTGAGTTTATAGCTGCTTTTCTTTGAATGCAGTTCTTATTTGTACTAGCAATTTTAAAGCCTGGAATTGCAGCTGTTTAGAATTGCAGCTTAGATCCACTAGGTGGCACAATGAAATGATGCTTTACCGACCTCGGCTCTAATCTTGTTATCTATCTCTTACTACCTCCAGATATCTTTTAGGAGGGAAGGGCAAAGGGGGAGTATCTTAATGAAAATGAATATTAAAGTGTAATTCTTTTGTATAAAGCTGTAACCTTATTCTTACTCATTTCACTGTTCCTTCCCAACTAGTTAATACCACAATCTTTGTGGTCTCATTGATTTTGTTGCTAGTCTTTATCTATCCCCAAATTCTGCCTTTGCATTGTAATATTCTTTGATTTGTCATAGAATAGTTCTGATCTCACCCATTCATTCTAATTAGGCAAACAGCATTCGGAACTTTTAGAATATGTACATTTTTATATATATATATATATATAATTTACATTTAAAGCATTGTTGCTAAGCAGAGAGTTTAGAGTTACCTCAATACCTATTGTGTCTTAGTTGATGATTTGTAACACTGAAACTCTCATGAAAACTGAAACCATCATATTTCTCATGCTTGTTAGTTTGCTTTAGTGGGGAAAAATATTTGACTTGCTTTTCCTAAAAGATTTAATGCTCAGTGTACTTCTCTGACACATTTGTAGTTAGTGGATGTTTTTTAAAAGGATTCCATCAAAAATGAATACATACCACAAGATCTGTTTAGACTTGAACTTGGAGTTTCTAAAAGTCAGATAGCTAGAAGGAGATCTTAAAAGGTCATCTGGTCCATGGGCTAACCAGATCAGCCAGCGTGTAAACCATCTAAGACATGTATGCCAATTCTGTTTTGGAAGACTTCCATAGATAGGTAATTTTGGTAGCCTGCTCCATGTGGAAACATCCTTACATTAAAAACTTTTTTCCTTACTTCTAATTAAATTTTTCATCACAACAAACTTTCTTCCTTGTGTTCTCTATTACAGCATAAGATTACATAATAGATTATTTCTTTGCAGTAAGAGATATTAAGTTTGGGTCCTTATTTATGTCATCAAAACTCATCCGAAATATATTTTAGTTAAAAACATTTTGGCCATCTATATGCTTGGGGTATCTTGGAATCAGGAAGACTTATCTTCATGAGTTTAAATTTGGCCTCAGTCGCTTACTAGCTTTGTGACTATCCCTACGTGCTTCAGTTCTTCAAGTATGAAACAGGTTGGAGAAGGAAATGACAAACCTTTCTAATATCTTTGCCAAGAAACCCCCAAGAGTTGGACAAGCCTGAAAGGACTGAACAGCAACAAAACTACTTAGTAATGGTATCCAAAAGTATCCAAATAATGGGGCTTTCTACCAACTAGAGGTGAGGCATCAGTCTCACAAAGAAAAACTAAAAGAATTATACTTTGTGATGCCATTTGTGATGTAACCCAATTATGTCTCTTTTTACTTCTTCAGACAAAATAATCAAGTTAAAAAATTATAGGCTTTCCCAGTTAGAAAGGTCCTATGCACATTTTGGCCTGATACATGATCTCTTCTATAAATGATTAGACTGTCTCTACTTGAACAACTGCAATAATGAAGAAACATACTACTTGATGAGGAAGTTCATTCTATTTTGAACAGTTCTTTTCCCTAAAGCTACAAAGAATTCGACTAATCTCTTTTCAAGATGATAGGCCTTTAAATATTTAAAAACAGTAACAATGTCTTCCACCCCTAATTTTTCTCTTTTAATTCTTTTATTTTTTTTTCTCAGAGGACTCATTTATCCTTCCCTTACTCATTATGCTTACCCAGTTTGATATTTGGATGAATTTGTGATGAATAATCCCTCCACTGATATAGAATTCAATTTCTCCTTGCTTTCTCATTTTATGTGATTACAATCTACATATTTCTATAGAACTCTTAATAAAAAATGTGAACAATGTGCTAGGGCATTATTCCTATTTCTTTAACACTATGTATAGGCCACTATAGAACTTGCGTTATTCATCTATTATGTTTCATTCTTGATATGTGTACCTCTTTTCTTGTAATGCTTATTTTTTATCACATCTTTCACACCATTTCTCTCTGATAACATTGTCCCAATTATATCCAGTACCAAAATACTGAAGTCATAGTTATTTGAAATAGATAGAGCTAGCCATCCACATTAGAAAAACTAAGTAGATTAATAATGAATATTGCCCAAATTTTTGACATATTGCTAAATGAGAAGTTATCATTTGAAAAAAAAAATCAATGATTTATAGCCATTTTGAATCTTTCCACTGGCCTTTGACTCACTTAAAATTTGATTCTTTTGAAACAATGATCTTCCATGATTAATAGCCACATAATATAAATGAGAGAATATAATAGTTTAAAAAACATGAGTCTTTTAGCAACAAGCATAAATAAAAGAATTATATAAAATGAGATCTAATCTGACTTATTCTTCATTAATTCTGAGTCAAGTTGATCATAATACCTATTTAACATAAAAACACAAATAGAACAATGAGCTTTCCATGCAACATAATGTTGTAATCTGAACTTTTTTTTAAATTTATCTATTTAGTTCTAATAGATATAGATATAGATAGATCTCTTTGGAATGGCTATGACTTGATCTAACTAACTAACTAACTAATAATGTTATCTGTGAACAGGAACATCTGGAGAACCTCATGCTTGATAGTTCTTTTTTTTTTTTTTTCACACTTCATGGGATCTCCTCCATTACACTAAAGACTATGTTTTTATGAAAAGCAAACAAAAACCAAAAAGGTGGTTGTGAAAGTAATGTCTGCTACTGACTTGTGACTACTTTTGCATACTTACAAAAAGTCATAAGAGTGGTTTTTGAATACATAAAAAGTATCCTTGATAATACTACTAGATAGGAATAGTTGGTTTTCATAGATATTTCATTTCATAGATGAATCACAAATCTGATTTAGAAATATAGTAAGTTTAAGATCCTACAAATTAAATATCTGCTTCCTTAAAACACACCAAAAAATTATCAGTGATACATTAATTGCCTTTTCTCTGTCCATAGACCTCTTTACCTCTCTACAACATTTGACATTTTTAAGTACTTCCTCTTCTTAGATACCTTCTCTTCCATGTATTTTCACTACAATAATTTCACCTGTTTCTGTGTACTTCCCAGTCTCTTTTGCTGTTTGTTATCCTCACCCTACTGCCTATGGGCTTTATCCTGGATGCTCATCATTTCTCTCTCTACCTTCTCTATTTTTATAATCTATTAGCTTTCATGTATTCAGATGTCACCTCTGTATCTCAAACCAATATGTCTAGTTCCAGCCTCTGTCCTTAATTCTTCTATATATCACTGATTATTTATTAGACATCTCTAACTGTATATCCTGTAAGTAAGATAAACTTAAGATATTCAAAACAGAACTCACTGTCTTCCTCCCATAACCTCTCATTTGAATTCTACCCACTTCTTAATTTCCTTATTTTGATTAAGGGCACTACTTTTCTTCAAGAACCCAAAAACTTTCCTTAAGAACCAAGGTTCCTAATCCTATATGCTTCAGTGGGCTTTAACCTTTATGTTCAATCAATTGCTGTATCTTATTGTTTGTCTCCACTTTTTCTCCTTTTCTTTCATTTTTTCTCCTTTTCTTCATTAAGTGGCCACATCCTAGTTCAAGTTTTTATTGCTTCTTCTATGAGTAATTATAGTATCTTCTTAATAGATCTTTCCACCTCAAGTCTTTTCAAATCCAACCTCCACCCAGCTGCCAAATCAATATTCCTAAAGTACAAGATTGACCATGTCTTGAGGATGTTAACATCCTCAAGAAGCTCTAGTTGCACCCCTTTTACTCTAGGACACAATCTTTTCTTGTCTGGTTTTTAAAGCCCTTCACAATCTGGTTCTAACTTATTTTTTCTGGCTTATTGTATCTTCTTGTCCTTCACATATTTCATGTTCTAGCCTAACTAGTTTATTGACTATTTCTTATAAACAACACTCCATATTGGGTATATGTCCCTTTGCATAGGCTGTCTTCTATCACTACAATGCACTTACTTCTTCCCCTTGCCTCATTTGCTATTATTATTCCACAAGAAGTTATTTTGTGTATACATTTGACTTTTGTCATCCTTAGTAGCTTTCTATAAAGTCCCCATAAACACTGAATTAGCAAATACTATCCATTGCTCCCAGGGGAAATCTAGTGTTAGGTTCCTGTGAATTGCTGGCCACATTTACTTTAGCACTTTCCTTAGCAGCCTCATAGACAGATCAGCTAATTTCTTTTTTCCTTTTTTCTGTTTGTATCATATTGTTGATTCATTAACAATGAACTTATGGCCAACAGCACTGTAGTCCATGCCTGAACAAAACTTATCTAACACATGAAGTTACTCCATAGTGCATTACAACTTTCTTTTTCTCTGAAACATTAGACAACAATTCAGTACTGCACTTGGAGGCCATTGTAATCAGCAAAATCAACAAAAACACAGAAATGTGAAAAATGTGGCACTAAATAGACCATGTAAGAACAATTGTATGCAGTATGAGAGGTGAAAAATGAAGGCAGAGCACCACATTGTTCAGTCTTATTTGGGAATGTTTTGATTTTGGATTGACAAATAAGTTTTAATGAGTAGGCAAGTTGCTTGTTAATTTCCACTTCCTAATTGAATATAAGCTCTATGAGGGCAGATACCTTGCTTTTTTGTTTGTGCCCCTAGTGTCTGGTCCATACAGAAATAAATACTAAATAAATATTTAATTGAATTGTTGAAGAATCGATTGCATATTCAATCGTGAAGACAAAATTGTTCAATATGCATTGAATATCAACTAAAGTATAAAACTATATACCCACAGACCAGTAGAGATAACTGTGTATAAAGGAAAGATGGCAGACTTTACCCCTATATATAAATGTTAATCAGGGAAAAGGCATGAAATATAAACAGGTGTCATAATAACAAACTAAAGCTTTGGAAGATCAAGGCAAAAGTTAGACAAATACATTTTGACAAGGTTATTGTGTATCCAGCTCTTATTTGTTCTGAGAATTGAATTTCAGCACTCTGGATGGAATTCATACATATTCTATTATCACCTTGGATTCCATATTCTTAGCCCTAGGAAGTGTGAACTTTTCCCCAGGGCTTTGCCTATTTTAATATTCTAATTATTTGCCAGGAGACATAATAAGAAGAGAGAGACATATTATCAGCAAAAGTTTATGGACTATGCAGTTTCTCTATAACAGGTTCAAATCATAGATTCAAAATTCAGTACAATTTCTAATGTAAGCATGAGAGAGTATAGCAAAGTAAAGAGATTATGGATGAGATCAGAGTGCTTGGATTCAAATCCTGTACTTGTTCTTATTACTTGTGGGACTTTGGGCAAGTAACTTAGATTGTAATGGTGGAAAAACTGAGGCAAGATAGAGATTAGAAAGGGTTTTTAATATTCTATTAGTGGAGAGTCTGGACTGGCAGCCAAATAGGATCCATGGCCAAAGAGGATCCATGTCCGACCCCTAGCCTGTGGATGGGACTCTTGTCTCAAAGCATCCAAGGATGAGTGAGGGATTCCAGAGACTCTTATAGGGGTCCAGCGATCAGGGAAACAAAAGCAAGGGGGTGGGGTAGAGCACTGGGTGGCTGGAAGTTCCAGGAAAGGACCATAAATTCAGTTCTGGCAGGTTGGGGGTGAGGAAAGATCATAAATTCTGATCAGTGAAGAAGCTAGACAGGATGTCTGAGGCAGAAGACAGAGGGTACCATCTAGGTACTTGAGATAAGCCATCTGGAGTTTTATGACTCTTTGGAGTTCTAGTGGCCAGAGCTCCCAGCCCTAATTATCTCAGTCCTAATGGCCAGGGAGCCTGAGGCAGAACAATTCAGGGAAACTGAGGCAGGGAAACTAAAGCATAACAAAATGACTAAATAGTAATTAATTTCCTTATATGTAACCTTAAGGAATTTGACTAAATATGCTCTAATGTCACTTTCCACTCTAGATCTATGATCCTATGATGGCCAGTGGGTTAATTTAGAGGTTTTAGACATGAGATATAATTTAATTATTTCAAATATACTTTTGAAGTTATCTATATTGTTGACTCTTATATAAGACTATGACACTGAGGTTTTTGCTTACTATGCTTGAAACTAGTTAGTCATTACAAAATCATAAAATCTCAGAGCCAGGGACCCAGAAAGTCTTATGGTCTCAATTATACATGTATTAGTGTACATCCTTAAACTATACCTTATTAAAATTCATCTTATTTTGATTTTTTAAAATTTCCTTTAAAATTTTTAAAGTTCCTTGAATTTAAAATTTCTAACAAATTTTCTAATCAATGCAGTATCCTTTTACATTTAATTTCAACAACTTTCAAGCAACAAGCTTCATCAATCTTTTCTATTTTTATTTTGTCTATTCCTTTAATAACCATATTTCCAATTCCTCCAAACATGAAGAATTCCACTATGAAAAATAACTCTGTTTAATGATTTTCCAAGTAAAGATATTAATCATCAGATAAAATCAAGGAGACCCATGCTAACTTATTGTTCTTAAGGGTCATAATAGCTAACATTTCTCATTCTTTGAGGTGTGTAAAGTGTTTTTTGTTTTTTGGCTTTTTGTTTTTTTTTTTCAAAAAATCATCCTTGCAAAAGCCTTTTGAAATAGGTAGTCTAGAAGCATTATTGTCACTATTTTCCAGATTAAGAAATGGAGATTAGGGGCAGCTAGGTGGCACAGTGGATAGACCACCAGCCCTGAAGTCAGGAAGACTTGAGTTCAAATCTGGTCTCAGACACTTAACATTCCCTAGCTGTGTGACCCTGGGCAAGTCACTTAACCTCAATTGCTTCAGCAAAAAGCAAATAAAAAAAAAATGGAGATTCAAGGAGACTACAAGACCTACCTGTGGTTGCACTTTAATATGTATGAGTAATGATTTGCATTCATGTTTTCCTTTGCTCTATGATTAGTCACTTTCCACTATGCTTAGACCATTTTCCATGATATCAACATTATAGAAAATAGGCTGTACAAAATGTACATAAAGTTACTGTTGATGTGGTTCTTTAAATGCTCCTATTTGAAAACCACAGATGTACCTAGCTCTGAAACACTATGAAGTTTCTTCAATGAATCTGTCTTTATCACACATTTTCAAAGTTAAGAGACACCAGAGAGCTACTGTAGTCCATACTAAAGCTTCTTACTTTTTTTTCACTTATCACCCCTTTCTGCCTGAGAAATTTTTGCATGGCCCCAGGTAAATTGGTATATAAAATGGGTACAAAGATAAAATATTTACCGATAATAATAAAGAAATTTATTTTAAAGCAATTCTTTGATATTTATTAAAGATGAAAGTAAATTTGCATACTAATGATATGTATATGCTTGTTTATTGTTACATAAAGAATTAAATCTTGGCAGAATATTTGATATTGTGGAATGCAGAGTATCAACGTTTTTCAGAGTTGATTGAGATTTTAATATATTGCAACCCCACATTCAGTTAGTTTAAGGAACTTTGGCTTATACCTAAAATAATAATCCTTTCTACAATACCCCTGATAACTGGTCATCTAGATTTTATTTGGTGACACTTAGTGAGGGGGAATATACTCCTTCATAAAGCCTAATTCTTTCAGGAAGTTTCCTTTACATAAAATGAAAACCTGTCTATACCTTTTATTCATTACTCCTAGATCTTCATTCTGGGGCAGAAGCTCAACAAAAAAAAGTCTTATCTCTTTTTCATGTGAAATTCTTTCAAATGCTGGAAAGCAGCTATAATTTCTCCCTTTTCTCTTTTTATTTTCTCCAGGCTGAAAATTCCTAGTTCATATTGTGGATCCTGGAGTGGCACAATAAAAGTTCAACACCATTCTGAAAACCTTCTGTGGGATTATTTCAATTCATCAATCTCCATCCTAATCAGCAAGAATTGAATAGATTACAAATACATTAGGCTAGGGCAAAATTACGCAGTAGTACCGTATTCCTTGTTCTGGAAGCTATGCCTTTCAAATCAGTCTGAAAATCAAATTGACATTTTAAATACACATAATCATATTTTTATTCATATTAGTCTTAGAGTACTATAGTTTTATAAAACTACAAGATGTTTTTATAGATAATAATAATAATTTTTTATGATGTCATGATATTTGTAAAACCTTTTGCAAATACCATCTCATTTTATTTTCAAAACAACCTTGGGAAATAGGTACTATTATTCCCTTGTATAGGACCTGAGGCATATAGAGATTAAGTGATTTGCCCAAAATTTTATTAACTGAGGTTGGACTGAACTCAGGTCTTCATAATTCCAGGTGCAGTGTTATATCTACTAGTCCTGCCACTTCTATCATTTATTTGTGAAGCTGATTTTCACAATGATTCACATGAGTAGACTTGGTCCAATACTTAAGGTTGTTGGTGTTGTGCCACAGTTCCATGTCTCAGTTTCTCTCAATTGCTCTGTTTCAGTTTCCCTCAATTGTTCTGCCTCAGTAGCAACCCCCCCCTACTTCCTGATCATCAGGAATAATTGAGCTAGCATTCCAAAGGAGTCATAAAAGCTCCAGATGGTCCATCTCAATGTACCCCTTATCTTTTGGCTTCAGACTTAATATCTCTCAGTTCCTTTCCCAGGCTTGTTCCACGTCCTTTACTCCCTACCTGAAGAACTGAATTGATAGTCCCTTCCTGGAACTCCATTCCCCACAGTGCTCAACCCCTCCTTCTGCTCCTTCTGCCTCATGAGCTCTTTGTTCCCAGGAATTCTATAAGAACCTTGTAACCAAACTTACTAATGGCTGGATATTGAGATCCAGTCGGCTGGCATGTTTGCCAGTCTAAACTCACAATGGACTGTGTGCTTTGAGACAAGAGTCTCAGCAGTCCTGATCTATAGTTATGGATTCTGAATTCTCAATTAACATCAATAAAATATTAACTAATCTCCAGTGTGTGATACTGCCGTGGTTTCTTCCTGAGCATTACATTGGGACAATTTATATCCTTGCTTCTGCCATTCAGTGTATTAAGTGTTATTTTTAGTACATCTATAGCTTACTTATTTAATTTTCAGATAATAAAAAGCTAGAAGTAAGAGTGTGTGTGTCTATACACACATAAACACACATACATATATATATATATATATGTATGCATGTATAATATATATATATATATATATAAGTAAGTACACTTTCTTGGGAAGTGATGAAAGGGCTAGTTAAACAGGAATATAGAGTGCTTAAAGTAGGGTAATATATATTAAATCTGGAAATGTAGGCTGGCATCAGATTATAAAAGACTTTTTCCTACAAGGAATAGGGAGTCATTGGAGATAGTCAGACCTGTGCTCTTGAAATATTATTTTATTATGGTGTGGAGTGTGAAACCTAGAGAGGAAGATTTAAAGAAAAGAGACCCAATTAGAAATTTGTTGGAGCAGTCCAGGCAAGAGGTGATAAAGGCGATCAATCCAATGCATTGAAATAAAGGGGGGAAAGTCAGGTCTCAATGAGTGGCAGAAAACAGGAGTAAAAAAAGACTATGCATAAGACAAAAGAAGGTTTATTAATGAACAGCCATTCTAGGGGCACAGTGGAAGGGTTTAACAAACTTGAGCCAGGACATTGGAGAAACAGAAATGTGAAGCAGTTGGTAATAAGGGAGTGAATAGTTGGGGTAGGAAAAATGAATTTGTTCTTTTGCATCCAGGGATTCAGAACCATTCAGATAGAGAGAAAAGAGGAATAAGATTATGATAACCATTAAGAAATGAGTTTCAGTGGCTGGGGAGAGGAATCTTGAATGAAGCATATAATCAGGTGATTCAAAGTTATCTGTCAAAGCTGCAATCTCATGAAGGGTGCTATTGTGAATTATGAGGGATTTGGAAGATGGGGAGGGTTGGAACCTAGTTAGGAGGTAGAGGTGGTGATGTGAAGTGTAAAAGGATTGTAGCCAGCCCTGGTGCAGAAATTGGAGGGGGGGGGAATAGAGTGGTGAGCTTTTGATCTTTGAATAAAGATCAACAGAAGCAGACACAGAGATCCTATTTTTATCAAAGTATACTGAAAAACGAGTATATGCTCACTTGGACAGGAAAAGAAACTAGATGAAGTATTTGGGAAGTAAATCATAACACTGGCTACAGGTATGACATAACAGATAGTTAACTAGCATTTAGTAAGCTCCTACTGTATGCCAGGTATTGTGCCAAGAGCTATGGAAACTAAGAAAGGCAAAAACAACCACAAATAAAAACACAGTGTCTGTTCTCAAAGATCTCTCATTCTAATGCAGGAGACAATCTGAAAACATTGTGTGTGTGTGTGTGTGTGTGTGTGTGTGTGTGTGTGTGTATTGTAAATAATGAGTTGTAGACCTATTGTCTCATGGGAAAAACATTAAGACTGCGGAGGGTTAGAAAAGGCTTTTTGCAGAAGATAAATCTTTAACTGAGACTTGAAGGAAGCCAGGGAAGATAAGTGACAAAGATAAGGACAGAGAGTTTTCAGTTAATAAAAATGATCTGTTGGCAGATGGATTTTCATATGTGAGGAACAGAAAGGAGGCCAGTGTCACTAGATCACAGAGTATATGGAGAATTGTGAAGTGTGAACAGATTAGTGCAAGACTTTGGCTTTAAAAGCCAGAGAAGATTTTATCTTTGATCCTGGAGATAATAAACAGCTACTGGATTTTTTGTTGTACAGAAGGGGTGATGTGGCCAGACCTCAGCTTAAAGAAATCAAATTGACATTTGAGTGCAGGATGGACGGGAGTAGAAGAAACTTGAAACAGAGATGGCAGCCAGCAGATTATTGCAATAGTCTAGGCTTGATGTGATGAGGGTTATGTCCCAGAGTTGTTGCAATGTCAGAATAGAGAAGGGGGCACATACAAGAGGTGCTATAGCTGTAGAAATGCTAAGACTTGGCAACTGATTTGTTATGGAGGAGGGGGAATGAGAGAGTGAGGAGTTGAGCATGACACATCAGATTATGAGACTTTATAACTGGGAAATAGTTTAGTGTAGGAGTTAGACATTTTTCATAAAGCAGTTGACAGCCTGAAAAAGAATAAAAAGACATAAATGAAATAACCTGAATTGAAACAAGAAAAATTGGAAAAAGTCAAAAGACCACATTGGAAGATGAACCTGTGAGGGCTCTATAAACAAAAGAAACTAACCCTGAAGACTGAACTTAATGAGATAATGAAATCACTGGCATCCCCAGGCAATCAAATTAAAACCTAAAGATTATATTTCATAAAATCCTAAAAGAGTGCTGACCAGAAGAATTATAACCAGGAGGAAAATTACAGATCAATGGAATACATATAATGCCAAAAAGATAGGAATCCCAGATCTAATTAATCTTGAAATATAAATTTCAAAGTTCAGAGATTTGTGGACAAGGGAAAAAGAATCTTGTAAATAGTAATAAACAACTGATTTGCCAAGGATTGTAAATCTAAAATTCTGAGGATTATGAATCAACTATAACAAATGAAAGGAAAAACTAGATTATAAAAACAAAACAAAACCAGAAAATAGCTTGAAAACATAAACATAATCCTACATTTAGGGAAAAGAAAATTTCAATAAAATTGATAATTTCTAATTATTTTTGGAGAAAATCAGAATAAAACAGTTTTTAGAATGCACACACAAGCTAAAACAATTTTGTGAAAGTTAAATAATTTATAGTATCATGTATAGGCTAAATGTTTATATACTGAAAGTGAACTCTTAAGAGAATTGTGTACTGAGAGCACTGAATTTTGATTGTCTTTCATTGCTTGAACAAAGAGTGATCAGTTTTGAGCTCAGATAATCAAAAAGAGAGAAAAGCTCTAGTGCAAAGAAAAAAGTGATGAAAATGATTTTTTTTCTTAAAATCAGAGCATCACAGGTGAAGATCTTTCAAAGAGAGTGATATGGGCTTACAAAGGGAAATAATGGACCACATTCTTATCTGAGTGAGGCAAGGGAAGTATTACTACAATAAAGTATTACTGCAATAAAGTCATAATAAGTTATATGGAGACTGAACAGGGCAAGGGGGTAAGAGGAAGTAACTCTTAGATAAAGGGTAAAGTTGATGAATGGATTGTTTTGAGTAAAATAATCTACAGATACTTAGCATAGATTTCATTGTTTTCATTTAAAATATAATATTGCAGGATTTGATAGAGGAGAAAACAAATGATAATCTTTTAAAAATTTTCTTTTTTTTATTTCCTTAATATTTTTATTTAAAACTAAATACAAACTAAGAAAAAACAAAATAGAAAAAGATAGAAAAGAAAAACAAAATAAAATAAAACAAAATATTGTCATGTGTCCAGCAGAACATCAGGGAGCCTTCAAAATATGTAACAAATAGATTTCCATTTCAAGAAAGCATATATAATAACAAAAGAGATTATATATTCTTTGTCCATTTTTTCTTTGGTTCCTTCTAGTTTATTCTTTTATTCTCTTCTGTGTACTTTTTATTTTATTCTTGCTTTTCCCTTTTCTCTACCCTCCTTTCCCTCAAGCAAGCTACAATTAAAGACAGGTATGTTTATGTGTATACACACACAGACACACACTCACTCATATGTATACATGCATATACACATACATAAAACTACATATATACAGACACAAATATATATAACTTAACACATATGGAGACATTCATCTTAAACTATTAATATCGCTGACATATAGTATAGGTTTCTTGCAATAGAATTTTTAAATTAGTTTGTCTGAGATCAATGATTGCTAACTCTACATATTCTATTCCTGATCCTTATGATAATGTTTGTGTATCTCTCTTATTTCTGATCCCTGCTAACTTTTCTTCTTTAATTTTGCTCCTTAACTTGCCTTGCTATTACTTAACTTCCCCTCACCCATGGATCCCTCCCTTATCATCTCTCTGACCTTTTCCCTCCCTCTTCATCCCTTTCCCATTAATCTATGTACCCTATCCCACTGCCATAAATCTATGATACCCTTCTATACTCCACTTTATCCTATTCCCTCCCCCCTTATTTCTTTATAGATTTTGGAGCCTTCATGGTATACATATTCTGTTCCCTATTTAGCTCACTTCCAATATGAGTGGGTTTCAGAACTACCAGACTCCTCTTCCCTCTAATATCTCGGTGTCAGTTCTTCCTCTGCACCATATATAGCATAATTACTATCTTTACCTTTTCCTATACAGTTTTGCTTTTTAAAATCATATCATACTCAGTTCTGCCTCAATCTTTCTTTTGAGCTACCCTAATACTGGTTTGTCTTTGTTGAGTCCCTTGGAAGTTGTAAATTTTTTTACTGAGTTCAGATTTGGTTGATACAAAATCCTGATAATCTGCAAGTTTGTTGAATATCTGTTCTTTTTTTTCATTAAATATTATGGGTATGATATTTTTGACCACAGACTTAATTCTTTTGATTGTCAATATATATTGTTCTAGGACCTGAGGTTTTTTATTATAGCTTCTGATAACTCCTGTACAATTCTAATTGTAACTCCAACATATTTGAATTTTTGTTTGTTTGTTTGTTCCTTGTTGAATTTTCTCTTTGATTTGGAGGTTTTGAAATTTAACAATAACATTCCTATGTGTTTTCCATATAGAATCTCTTTGAGGTGTGATCAGTGGAGTTTTTCCATTTCTACTTTCCCCTATTACTTCAGGACAATTTTCTTTGTTTATTTCTTGGTTTATTGTGTAAATTCATTTTTTGATCACCACTTTCAGTTAGTCCAATTATTCTTATAATTTTTTTCTTAATCTGTTCTCCAGATTGGGTTTTTTATGTTTCACATTCTATTCTATTTTTCATGCTTTATATTTTGTTTTGTTATTACCTGATCTGTTATAGCTTCACTGGCTTCCCCTTGTCCAATTCTAATGTTCAAAGATTTATTTTCCTTCTTGAGACTCTGTATCTCCTTTTTTAGTTCATTAACTTTTTGTTAAATAATCTTGTTTTGAAATATTCTTTGAGTTCTATAAATTCTTTCTGAGCAGATAGCCATTTAACATTACTCTTTGGGGTAGAAGAGGCTTTTTCTATTTCACTATCCTGCAGTACTGTTCTATCACTTGACACAATTTTTGGCATAGTAGACACTCAGTAAATGTTTATTGATTGATTTTGTTCATTATACATGGCATACCATGTCTTGAATCCATGCTGTTGAACAGATCATCCTCTCTTTAAAATGTTCTGCCTCTTTACTTCTACCTCTTGGAATCCTTCTCTTCCTTCTAGGACCAGTTCAAAAATGACTGCCTTCAAAAGGCATCACCCCATTCCATTAGTTGCTAATATTCTAGATTTCTTAATCATTATGTAATTATTTTGTAAATATTGTAGGAATAATGATAGTTGGCATTTTTATAATATTTACTCTGTGCTAAATGTATACTGTGTTTTCACAGATATTATCTCATTTGATTTTCACAATAACTCTGGGAGGAAGGTGTTGTTATTATCCTCTTTTTGTAGTTGAAGAAACTGAGGCAAACAAGTAACCTGCCCAGAGTTGCCTAGTTAGTAAATTCCTAAGATCAGATTTTAATTCAGGCTTTTCTGAGACCATGTCCAGATCTCTATCCACTGTGCCACCTACTTGCTAGCTGCTATGTAAAGTGTGTGTATATGTGTGTGTACAAGTGTATGCATATACACATATATGTGTATATGTTTTATATATGCATGCATATAGATATCTTGTGCATACATACATAAATATGTATTTTTGTATGCATATCTCAGAAGGAGAGGAAGGAGGAAGAACTTGCTCACAAATTCTCTCTCTCTCTCTCTCTCTCTCTCTCTCTCTTTCTCTGTTTCTCTGTCTTTGTCTCTGTCTTTCTATCTCTCTTTTACTCTCTCTTCATTTGTAGGCAAGTTGTTTCCTCCTGGAGGAATATAAACTACTTGAGGGTGGAGATTGTGTCCCTTCTATATTGTATCTCAGTATGCAGTTCAGTATATAGATATAATAGTTGCTGAATAAATTATTGCTGATTAATTGGAAAACACATTATGCATAGTTATAGTTGATAAGAACATAGATAATTAGATTATTTCCATATTGAAATGAATGACCTCAATAAACATAAATGGTCCTTAAATGAAGAGCTAAGTAAATGAAAAAAAATAGAACATAGATTGTAAGGTAATAATTATCAGTGACTTAAACATGCCCCTTTCAAATCCATACAAGTACAATTGGAATCATTCAATCAACAAGTACCTATTAAGTACAGAATATGTTCTGGGTGGTGGGGATGAAAATACATAGAATGAGATCTTTTCATTATCAAGGGACTTAAATGATATCCAAGTAAACAACTGATACATATATAATTATGTACAGAATAAATATATTAAAATTAATGCATGCAACTAAATCAAATATAAAATAGGAAGCAAAGGCACTAGCACTTGAGGGAATCAGGAAAGACTTCCTAAAGAAAAAGGAAATTATGATTTTAAATAGTATATTTGGATAGGCTATATATATAATAAGCTTCTTGATTTGAGCTTCTTCTACCCCAGTCCAGCCACGGTTTTAAATGTGATTTTCCTAATGGGTAAATCTGACCATGTTACTCCATCACTCAATAAATTCCAGTGATTTTTCTCCATGCTTGGAATATTCTACCTCATTTCCTCTGCTTCCTGGATTTCCTGGTTTTCTTCAACAGTCAGCTCATATTCTACCTGTTGTAGGAAGTTTTTCTCAGTCTCCCCTTCCCACTTTCAATACCCAATCCTCAAGTCTAGTGCTTTTCCTCTGAGATTATTTCCTACCTATTCTATCTATAGCTTGTACGTACACAGATGTTGGTGGCGGGTAGGTGGCACAGTGGATAGAATGCCAAGCCTAGATTAAGAAAGACTCATCTTCTTGAGTTCAGATCTGGCCTTTGATACTAGCTATGTAACCCTGGGCAAGCCTTGTTTGCCTCAGTTCTCTTCTGTAAAATGAACTGAAGAAAAAAATAGTAAATTTTTTTTATCTATCTGTCAAGAAAACCACACATGGAGTCATAAAGAGTTGGGAATGATAGAACAATAACAAACAAATATTTGCATCTTGTCTCCCCCTTTAAAATATTTTTTAGTGACTCATATGTGCTTAATAAACTCTCTTTTTTAACTAATGATGATTTTGATATTTATTATATGATAATAAAGTTAAAACTAGGAAGCATTTTGGAAGTCATCTAATTGAACTTTTTCATTCTAAAGATAAGGATATTTAGGACCAAGAAGATAAAACATATATATGTATGTATGCATGTGTATAAATAGGTATGTATTTCCCTATGATTAAGTTGGAGTTATTCCAAAGAATACAAAGATGATGCAATGTGAGGAATCCAGTGTATCTCTTTTCTCTACTTGACAATAAGATTAAGTGTATACTTGCTAAGTGGTCTTATTGAGTGATTTACATTACTTTCTTTAAAAATGATGTGTTATACTGGTATCTTTTTATTCATTTCCCTTTTTTTCTGCATCAACATTTTGTTTTAATTTCATACTGGAGTTTCCATAATATCATAGCATACCTATTAATTTTATTAATCCTTCAAATTTTCTTTAATTTTGATCTTTTCTTGAGAAAGCTGATGTTTCAATTTAACACAGACTGTGATTCGAAAATGAGCCCCTTATTAGTATTGTTTCTTTTCTGTTAGAATATAATCAGTTTCATTTCTTGGATATTGTTACTTGTTGTGTCAAGAGTCAATTGATTCCAGGAATTATTTATGATATATAGGCATATAAGTCTCCTTGTTTTATATTTGCAAGCAGTATTTCTTGTTTCTATTCTCTCTTGCACCAGAATACATTTAGGCTATAAAATAATAAAAACTACCCACACATCATGTAGATAAGCTTTTATTAAATAGCCACTATGTTCCAGGAGCAGTACCTAGGGGCTTTGATGCCCAAACCAGGAATTGATACAGAAAGGAAACTATAGACTAATATATTTTCTTTTTTTTTAAAAAAAAGCAAGTCAACATATTTTTCACTCACAATTTGTGACTTGGCTTTCCCTCAAAAGCTTCTCAACAATTAGACTTATATTTCTAATAACTATTCATATACAAAACAAATATTATTGAATAATATGTGTGTATATATGTATGTATATATTCCCCTATAGCCAAGTTGAATTTATACCAAAAATAAGAGGATAGTTCAACTGAGGAAAATTATTGACATTATTAACAATGAAATAATAAGATCACATGATTAATTAACAAACATAAAGACCAAAAGCTATGGTATGCATATATGCTAAGAAGCATAGGCAATATAAATTATTTTCCTTAATGTAGTCAATATCATTCACCCAAAACCAAGAGTTAGCATATTTCTAAAGGCTGGAGAGAGAAAGCTTTTCTAATGAGATAAGACCGTAATAGGAAGCATACTGTTCCCAGTACTATTTGGCACAATGCTAGAAATTCTGATAATTGCAATAAGACAAGAAAGAGAAATTTAGAGAATGTGGAGAATAGGCAAATAATGTCCCTTTTTAAATGATGTCATGGTTGCCTTAAAAAACACTAGAGATTCACTTCCCCCTCTACCTCATTCCCCTCCCCAAATCAAATATATATCCAAAGAAAAGTGGTGGCAGACGAAACAAATACAAAAAACTCATCAGCCTTTTTGAATTTTGCTAACAAAACATATAAGGAAGATATTGAAAGAGATATTCTCATTTGGAGAACTACAAAATATATTAGATATATAAATATAAAAGAATTATGTAAATTCCACAAATATTCAAATGAATTTTATAATTCTTTAATCATAAGGTCAACCCATCCATTCCTGTTTCTTTATAATTCCTGTCCAGGTGCTCTCCTAAACCCATCTCAGTTGATCTACTCAAAATATTCCAGCTTTTTCTTACTTTCACCTGATGTTCCAACAATACTACAGAAATACCTGTGCTGAGTCTGATTAAATGACCAAACCATCTTCTTTTTTGTCCATATATTTCTCAGACAACATTCTTTATTAATCAACAAACACACATTAACCATCTATTATATGCTAGGCCGTGGGATAGGTTCTGGGATTAC
>JAJPUD010003466.1:229461-247294 GCA_023553655.1 Myrmecobius fasciatus
AACTTCAGGGAGGGGAGCATGGTACTAACTGTGTGACCCTGCATTGTACATTTCACTAAACTTCTGTCTCACTTTTTTCAGTTGTAAAATAGGAATAATAATAGCACTTACTTCAAAGGATTGTTATGAAGATCAAATGAGACCATATTGGTTTAAAAAAAAAAAAAAGCACTTAGCACAGTGCCTAGCATATAGGAGATTCCACATAATTGCTTATTTTCTTATTTCCCTTTCCTCTAACAACTGGAAAAATCAAGAAATGCTTCTTGAAGAAGACTCAAGAGTTGAACCCTGAAGGGAGCTAGTGATTTCAAAAGTCAGAGGTGGAAATGGATAATGTTCTAGACATAGGGCAACTAGTTTTCAAATTCAAGGACATGGGATTTGGAAGGTCACTTGGTTCTTAAAAGTTCCTTATCTGTTATATGGTGCAACCTATCTCCAATTTCCTTTTCCATATTATTCTTATTTTAGTTCTTAGCATTCATTAACTTCCAGACATATAGAAACATCAACAGAAACACCAACTTTGTTTTTAAAAGTTGGATTTTTTTTTAAAATCAGGGAAGTTTTAAAGGAGCTTAAATTATCTAAAGGCAATACTGCCTGCCCTCTAGCAGGTTTCTAGAAGTGATATAGTGGATAGAGTACTTGGCCTAAATCAGGAAGACCTGAGTGTAATTTTAACCTCAGACTAGCTTTGTAATCCTGTGAAAGTCACAATCTCTACCTTAGTTTCTTTAAGTATAAAATGAGAATAATAATCATGATGTAATATAGAGTCTAGGGGAGACAGCAAAGATTTTGAAGCCCTCTGACCTAAGAATACTCTAGTTCTAACAATTCTGTCAGTAATTGTAGAGGAATATAATATTTGTTCCCTTAGATTTTAGGGAAGATATATTAGTGATCCTGAAGCCCTCTGACCTAAGAGTGCTCTTGTTCTAACAATCAATCAATAATTGTAGAAGTCCTCTGGCCTAGGAATGTAATAATATTTCTTCCCTTAAATATATTAGTGATCCCGAGACTATCTAACCTTAGAGTGCTACTGCTCTAACAATCTGTCTGTCAATGATTGTAAAGGTCTTCTGGCCTAGGATTAGTGTCCTTTTTTTGCATATTGAATCCATTACCTCTCATTCATATTGTAAGCAACAGTTCATCTCAGGACCTCTGGAATCATGATTAATCATTGGTCTGAATTCTTAAGTCTTTCAAAGCTTTTTCTCCCCTCTTTATGATGTTATTGCTATGTAAGTCACACTACAAGTTCTGTTAATTTCACTCAATATCAGTTTGTGTAAATCTTCCCAGATTTCACTGAAACAAACCATTTTGTCATTTCTTACAGCACAATAGTATTTAATGTCTCATATATCATAATTTGTTCAACCATTCCTCAATTGATGGGTATTCTCTGAGTTTCCACATAATTACAAAACAAAGTCATATGTACATAATTTATGTATATGGTTCTTTTCCCTCTTTCTTTGATTTCTTTGAATTCCTTGGTCAAAGATTAGACAAGATTTTATGAATTTTTAGTCATAGTTCCAAATTGCTTTCCAGGATGACTGGCCCTATTCCCAGTTCCACCAACAGTGAAATCATGTTCATATTTTCCCACAATCCTTCCAACATTTGTAATTTTCCTTTTTTAATTTATCTTTGCCAATGTAATTGGGTATGAAGTAGAACTTCAGAATTGCTTTCATTTGTATTTCTCTAATTATTAGTGATTTAGAGGTTTTGTTTTGTTTTGAATATGGCTATAGAAAGCTCAGATTTCTTTCTTTGAGAATTACCTGTTCATGTAATTTTACCATGTATCTATTAGAGAATGACTCTTGTTGCAAATTTGAACACATTCCATATATTTACTGAAAATGAGAAATTTGCTACAAAGATTTTTCTTTCTCCTAATAATTTCCCTTCTAATTTTTGTTTGTTCAAAAATGATTTTTGATTTTATGTAATCTATTTTGATATTTTTTATTTTGTGATCTTCTTTATCCCTTCTTGGTCACAACTTCCTCCTTTATGCATGGATCCAAACAGGATATTTTTTTCATTTTTCCTCCAATTTATTATTTGATGTGATATTTTATATCTAAGTCATATAACCATTTAGGATAAATCTTGATATATAGTGTAGGGTATTGGCCTAAAACTAATTTGTTTCATATAGCTTTCTAGTTTTCCCTTAAGTTTTAGTCCAGTGGTAAATCTTTACCCCACAAGCTGATGTCTTTGTGTTTACTGAACCCTGGGTTATTAAATTTTGCTTTTATATGTTGTATACCTACTCTGTTCCACTATTTATTTTCAAAGCAACATCTTTTGGATAATTACTGTTTTGAAATACAGTTTGAGACCCAGTACTGATACTTTCCTCCCAGTTTTTTTCCTATTATTTCCCTTGAGATTCTTGACTTTTTGTTCCTCTAGCTTAATTTTATTGTTATTTTTTTAACACTATAAAGTAATTCTTTGGTGGTTTGATTAGTATGACACTGATACATAAAATAATTTAGGTAGTATTGTCATTTTTATTAGCCAAACAATTCCAGATGTTTAAGATTCTTTTAAGAGGCTCTGAAATATTATGGGATTAATGCAACCAATGTGAGGTGACCCACAAACATAAACATTTAGAACTCCTCACTATCCATGGGGAATTCTTTTTCAACTTAGGCTAAACAAGAATTCATTCATGATAGCAGCAATTTTTTTTTTTTTTTTTTTTTTTGTGAACGTAAGTATGGTTTCTTTCTTTTCATGTGTCAATTGCCTTTTGGCTATTATCATTGTCTGAAAAAAAGTTTTTATTTTTTGTTATTTTCTTAATATGCTGTGTCATTTTTATTTATGGAAGAGAGATATATTGAAGATGTTGGAAGAGAGTGTTTCAAGTGACTTTTCTCAAATTACATTTTTTAAAGTAATGAACAAAAATAAACATAGTGAGATCTTGTATTTTTAACATATTTCTGTCTTCTGCATAACAGTAATTATATGGTCTACTGTGGAAAATTATTTGTTAAAGTTTATTTGTTCTCTACTAATACTTTCATTGATGATGCTTTTTATTGTACGTGAAGATGAATCTCATAAAAAATTATGTAGATAAGAAAGTATCCTATAAGTCAGTACTGCTTGATGTTTTCTTGGTTGTCCTTTTTGGTATTAAGGTCTAGGCTTCTATTTTCAGACCAATGACATTGTCCCCCTTCTTTAGTTACTTTGTAAATTGGTCTCTGAATACCCTCAAATTGTGTCATATCCCATATACATCACATCTGCCTACTTGGTATAATAAAGCTAGTTTTCCTGTCTTTGTTCTCTTTAGTACCTTCTACTTCCTTCTATGTACATAGAGATAAGCAGGACTGGAATTTTTATGTTAGAGTTCAAGAATAAGAGAGTTGTTCTTGATAGAGAAAAAAAAAAACTTGTAAACATCTTTGCAGATCTTTTCTGTTTTTCTCCTGCTTAGTTTCCTCCTTATATGTTCATCCTGAAAGGTCTTTCAGATAAACTTTCTTAGTTGAGTTTCTTTTCGATCTTCTTTTAAACTGTTTTTACTCTCTATGGGTTCTTTCTGTTTTATAGGACAATATAATTCACAATTTTCCTTTATTGTTCTCCATAATATTTTACAAGCAAGTTTGTATTCTAAACCAGTATTGCCCTTGGCTTTCGTCTCTCTCTACTTTTGGCAAATAGATGAAGTGTTTGCTGATGAAGGCACTTTTAAAATATTTTGGCTTCCTTGTTATGGAAGTAGCTTTCCATCAGCTTGATTTCTGCATGAAATTATTATAGTTTGTACAAAACTATTTTTTTATCCCTTTTGAGTTTTGCATTGTCAATAATTTGTTTTCATAAGACAAAATTGAATCATTTCCATTGAATTTCATCTTTAAAAATATTTTTATTCTTTCTTTTCATTTTGCTCTAATAAGTTTATGGTACGACTATACATAGACATGAAATTCAGAAATGAATTTCAGTAGCAAGCCATTTCCTATCTGATAACATATAATTAAACATTTCTGTGATGTTATTTAGTTCTTGCTGAGGTTTAGATACTACAAAGTCTTTCCAAAAAAACCCTTTCATGATATGTAGGCATGAAACTTCTGTATGATATATCTCTGATTTCCCTCAATTCTTAGGTATGTTTTCCAATTATTTCTCAATATTATTATCAGTTCCCATCTTTGCACTAGAATCACCAATTATCAAATTTTATTATATATTGATTTAATTTAGAGGATCTTATGAGTTTTTTATAATATTTCTCTTCCTTGTCTTTTATTTTCGGCCACAGAAGGAGCTTGAACTGAAATTTTCATGGTAGGCTTTTATGTTTCATGAGAACAATATAAAATAACCAAATATGCCATGAAATGATATTTCTTGTTTCCTTGAACATGTTTGCTCTTCTAAAGATCACCACTGTGTCATGCATTCATTTCACTTTGATATACTTCTGACCTTTTGTTTTAGTGAAAATACTAAAAATGTTAGGTTCTCTAGCAGCATGTTCACTTGCAGGACATTGTATGAGAATCTCACATTTATAGTACCAAAAAATCATGTTCTAATTTATAATTGATTTTGAAACTCTGTGACAATATTCACTGGCCCCTTTCATACTATTCCTTCATTATAATTGAAGAACAAAAAAAAGGGGGCCACAGTAAAGAAGGCATTTAAAATTTGTCCTTATTCTATCAATTATCATGAACAAAGAATACATACCACTTTATGACAATGGACTTTTACTACCATGAAAGCAAGAAAGATAATGTGCATATGCATGTGTGTATGTATGTGTGAGTGTTTGTGTAAATATAAACAATATCATTTATAATAATAATATGGAAACAAAGATGTTTACCTTAATTGGAAAATAGTTGAACAAACTATAGTATGTGAATATAATGAAATAATAAGCATGATAAGAAATGATGACTAAGAGAAATATACTAAGACATGTAAGAGGTGAGGCAAAGTGATGGAAACAGGATCAGAAAACAGTATATATAATATCTATATCAATGTAAAACAACTCAATAATAAGATGCAAAAAAAGTTTAGATAAAATACAACAGAAAATATTGGTCCCTTGCTATCAAACTTAAAATTTGTATTCTTTTTTGTTAATAGTTGGTTCTAGAAATGGTGGAAATTTTCAAAGTCCTGATCATCCTGTTGGATTTTTTTTTGTTTTGTTTTGTTTTGTGCTTGTCTTTGGGGAATATGTTTTGTATAGGTTTCTTATTTGGGAGTTTGCTGGAAATTGATTTTGAAGAAATGAATACATAAAATATGAATGATATAATGAATATAATTCTTTTTTGGATTTGATTCTCAAAAGAGGCAAACTAGTTGATTGGTTAACAATGATATAAATCTCAGGAAAAAGCAATCACTCTATTAGAATTTGTGATTGGAGAGGAAAGGAAATCCTGGAACAGTTTGACATGGACTTTACATTTTTGAAGAGTAAGCTTCAAAGAAAGGATGAAAAGGATCCTATGGATTAGTGGTATATAGAGAAATTGTGGCCAGGAGAGATGGGAGACTATCAAGCATGAAGTTTTGAAAACATCAAAAGAAATAACTCCAATGAAAAAGAAAAAAGATTGCCTAAAAAGAAAAATGCACATGGAACTCTTTCTCTCTCTCTGTCTGTCTTTTTTTGTCTCTCTCAATTTTTGTCTCTCTCTCCTACACACCCACCCATACCCATACTCACACACACACACACACACACACACACACACACACACACACACACACACACCTTAATACTTAAAAATGATATATAGAGAAGATAGAAGCAAGAGCAGATAATGGAAGATGAATGCAAAAATGTGATCTGGTATTACAAGAACAGCACAAGAATTACTAAAGTTGTGAGTAATCTGAGGCTGGCATTTTTCACAACATGGTAATATTTCACAATGTTCATGTACTATCATTTTAAAAGTCATTCCTCATTCTTTGGGAACCAAGTTTGTCAAACTTTCATTTTTAAGATGAAGCAACTGAGGTTAAAAAAAAGGGAAAAGAGTGACCAAAATCACAAGAAAAGTAACTAACCAATCTAAGGGTTGAATCCAATATCCTTTCATCCTAAATCTATCAGTTTTCTCATAGTACCTAGCTATCTTTAAGGAATTTAAAAGGTTATAATTTTGACTTTTAAACATGACTTCCTTACAGCTACTACCTTTGAAGTTGATATACTCTCAGAGACAGTACTTGAATTAGAGTAATGGGCTAAATATTTCACACCTTTGAGTATAAATTGAGTGTTATTATTTAATTTGCTGATTTGATGATTAGTGTTGCCATGTCTATTTGTTACATGTGTAGGTGAAAACCCCAGAGGGGTTCCTGTCTGGAGTAACCAATTAATTAAATTTAGTGATTGCAAAGGTCACACAACAAATAAGCATTACTCTAATAAGAACAGGGTGGTGGCAACAAATTAGTTTTATATATCAAATTCACACTTATTGGTTGGTATTACAATAATGGTATTCAGGATAGAATCAAAGAAGTGCTAAGAAACTCCATATAAATAAGCTCAAGTCTTGCTTCTGCCTTTCTTGAAAAATGAAATATCAGGGACAACTATGAAAGTATATCAATGAACAAAGTCCGTGTAGCTATGTCATGGCTTGGGGTTGCTTGTCCTAAGAGCTCTGGCTAATCAGCTACACAGAATTAGTAACTGGAACATAAAGAAGTCTCATGAAATGTGGCATGAAATGTTTAGAAAGTGACAGTTAAATTGATCTTCAAAGAAAGCCAAGAATTCTAAAAGGAGGAGGAAATGAAAGAATAAATTCTATATATGAGGAATAGCCTATTCAAAGGCATGGCTTCAGGAGTTAGGATGCCAGGCTCCCAGAACAGCAAGAAAGTTGCAATAACAAATGCTCTACACATAGGACCTTAGTTTTTACAACCCCAAAGTACTCTGAAAGTCACACACATTCTATTTTTTAAAAACCATCTCTCAAATTTAAGTTTCCTTATTCCAAGTAAGCACAATCTTCTTGAAATGATGTCATTTGTTTAATGTACAAATCTAATTGCTTCTGAAAAGTTCACCAGATTTAATTAGGGTAAATTATTCTTGCACATATACTGAAGTTCCTTCTGGACCACATATTGCAAATTAAGTACTAAAGAAATCCTGCTGAATAGTTTGTGACAGATGGGAAAATCTCAATCATCACATCTTTCCTCTGTCACCCAAATGTTTCCACTATTGGCTTTCTTCCCTTGTTGGTAGTTTTGGGCATCTGGTCTTTTCTCTCCCTCTGCCACTAAGGATAAAGGGAACTAGCAGATGTGACACTTGATGAGAGATCTTATATCTGGTAGGTTGCTCATGAACTACAGAAATTTTCCATGTTGAGTGTACTTTTTCTATTTTTATTTCAATTTAATGCCATGAATATTTAATGTCCAATTGTAAAGTTACCTAATGCCCCTTCTTCCCTATCCTCTTCTGTCCCTGAGAAAATGTGAAGTTCAGTTGACATGATTCAGTTAAGTCATACCAGTCCAATTCTGATGGCTTTTATCATGGTATATTCCTTCTATGATATGCTGTCTAAGGATGGTAAAGTTATTGAGTCCTATGTTTAAGAAGACAAATACCTATATGAGCAACCCTCCTATCTTCTAGTCATGGTACAGGGAAAGAGTCCCATCCTAAATGTTCTGATCACTTTCAACACCCTATCTTCTTATATCAAGTTAAATACAATCCACCATTACCACTAATCTTTCTATCATGTAATAACATTGCACAAGATCGATCTCAATCATCTAATCCACATTTGTTAGACTCTAAAATACCTGTGTGAAACTTGTTTTTCTACCCAGCTATTTTGAAGTGGGGAAGTCTAGAGAAAACTTTTCTCTTTTCTATACAATAAATAGGAGAACCTGGGTGCCTTCTTTCCTTCCACCCTGTAGCATTTCAGTCTCGTGACAAACATCCACTACTATGAGAGCTTTTATTGGAGATATGAGAAGTATAATATAATGAAAAGCAATATTGTTTATAGATAAAGTGAGGCATTTGGAGTTGAGGTCCAACTTCAAATGTAGCTTCTGGCAATTTTTAGCTTTGTGACCCTGGGCAACTTGTTTAAACTTTCTGGACTTCAGTTTTCCCAATTTTAAAATAGGGATAATAATAGTGTCTCTCTTGTAAGGTATTTGTGAAGATCCAATGAGGTAATGTATTTAAATCACTTTGTAAATTTTAAAATATTGTAATTTATAGATCTTTTAGGGAAGAACCTTGGTATGATAAGGCAAACACCAATTCTAAAGTCAGAGAGCCAGGGTTTAAATCCTGCCATTGATAGAGTCCTCTAGGCAAGTACGTTTACTACTTTGGACCTCCATTTTCCTACAACTATAGAGGTTGGACTAGATGAACTCTGAGGTCCCATCTAGCTCCAGATTTAATGGTCTTTCAATATTATTTTTAGAAAAGGCTCTTTAAGGTATTGTTGGAAAGATTGATCAATATGCACATTATTGAGGTAATGGGGGCAGAATTTCCCTGTCCAGGTGATGAGGTCAGGTAGCAATTCTTAGTTCAAAATACACACATGACAAATTCATATTGGCCTTTCTCTTTGCCAAAGGTACAGTTATTTAGGAAAACCAGGAGTGCTAAATATGGAATAGATTTGGTAGAGCATGTAGTTAACAAGGAAAGGGGCTTTTAACAATTAACAATAGAAAAGAGAAGTTCCTCAGTGAAACTCACAATTAACCAAGAAAAAGGGAATAGGCCATGAGGTGCAAGTATGCCATTGACTGGCAGGTTAAATCCAAAGAAGAGTTTTGTACCCTAAAAGAGTTAGTTATAAGAAGGGGAAAGACACAATTAAAGGGAAGACACTATAAGGAGGGAGAGAGAATCTCTTGGGCAGGCTTAGTCTTGAAAAGGATTTAGCAAAGCTCTTCATCATGAGCACATCTTTTATAGAAGAAATGCAACTTTAGGGAAGGAGGGGAAGTAGCAGGGATGAATTTGGTAGCTCTGGGAGAGGGATCAAAGAGAAGTTAGGCAGAATCCACTTGGCTTATCAAGTCCCAGAGTTTTCTAAAGATATGCTAATCAAGATCTCTGAGGTTGTTTAAAGAGGTTGGAGTGATAGATAATGGAGATTAATGAAGAGTTCCTAGTATTGGTTGAGTTTCTTCCTGATGGGGGAATAGAGTAAGCTCCTTTTGAAATCCATATCACCTGGCCACCAAAAGATGAGGTTGCCCATCTATTGTTGCAGTCCTGATAGTAATACTCCAAAAGCATTTTCACATTATAGGCTGGTGTTTACTGGTTGTCTCAAAAGAATTTGTAGTCTTAGACCGCTTCCAAATCAAGGGACAAAAATTTCCTTACTAATAGTGGTTTAAATCCATAAGAGTTAGCAAGAAAATGGGATTCCTTAAAGGTACTCAGAATTAATCATTGGTAAAATGCCATTACAGTAGCAAGTGAGAGATTGCAACATTGACTGATGGCATAACTTTAAAGAGTATGCTATACTCTATGGATTTAGCCTGCAGTCAAAGGCATATTCATACTAAAAAGAGTTAACAAGGGAATTATAGTGGAGTAGTAGTATATATTGTAGGAAAAATATAACCTCAAGGATTTCACATCATAACTTAGCTTTCTGATTTCATACAGTAAGTATGGAGTTATGATGTATTTATCAAAGCAAAGAATTCAGTTAGGAATCCTACCAGAGCCTTCCACTTGGGGTGGGGCTGCAATAAAAGTCCATTTGAACAAAAAGACTAATCAAAATCAAAAAATCCACTTATAAATCCTATCAGCACTCCTCCCAGATTTTCTCTGGGAGTAGCTATGTTGCCAGGCTGCCTACAGTAATTCAGGTACTCTCAGTCAACACCATTTAGCAACTAGGGACCTCATCAATATAAAATCATCTTCCACAAGCACAGTTCTAATCTGTCATTCTCCCATTTTAAAAAATCTTCATATGATATCTTTTTACTATTTAAAAAAGTGGGGGGGGGCAGCTAGATGGCACAGTGGATAGAGCACCAGCCCTGAACTCAGGACGACCTGAATTCAAATCCGATCTCAGACACTTAATACTTCCTAGCTGTGTGACCCTGGGCAAGTCACTTAACCCCAATTGCCTCAGCAAAAAAGCAAAAAAAAAAAAAAAAAAAAAAAAACAGACTCCTGAGTTGGGCATTTCAATTTTTTTTACAGTCTACTTTTAACCTCTCTTTCCAGTATGATTTCACATCATCTCTTCTTGCTCAATATTCCAGGCAAACTCCTCCTGGCTATTTGTTGAACTATGCTAATACTCCATCTCCAAAGTTTATGGCTTGCTAAAAAGACTGCCCTTCATATGTGAAATGCAGTCTTTTTCTCTCTTTCATCTATAAAAACCATTAAAGTCACTCAAGACTCCAGTCATAAGCCATTTATTATAAGAAGCTATTCCTAGTCATTTTTAGTTATTAGAGCTCCCTTGCCTTCCATAAATTAACTTAAAAAATAGTACCTGTTTATTTGTTGTTATTGCTAGGTGATACAATCAATAGAATGCTAGACCTGGAGTTAGGAAAACTCATCTTCCTGAATTCAAATCCAGCCTCAGATACTAACTAGCTATGTGACTCTGGGAAAATCACTTAATTCTATTAGGCTCAATTTCCTCATCTAAAAAATGAGCTGGAGAAGGAAATGGCAAACCACTCCAATTTCTTTGCCAAGAAAACTCCAAATGGGGTCACAGAGAATCAGTGACAAGACTGAAAACTATATACCACCTATATACTACCACCACAACAAAAACAACAACACTGTCTCTCTCTCCTGCTCCCTCCAGGAAATGAGCTCTGGAAGGCAGGGATTTTAAATTATTTTGTCTTTGTTTCTGATGAAGTCTTCAGTGTTAGATATGGTTAGCAGAGGAATTGGTCCCTGAGGTTGGCTGGGAGAAGGCTCTGATGCAGATCAGTTTAGCTCCATGGTCCCATCCTCTGGGGTCATCTTTCAGTTTGAAATCCAAGTTATGTCAAACCCCTGAGACCCATCTTCTGTAGAGATCTCAAGCAGTCTCACTTTGCCATGCTCTGTCAGAAATCCTAGACATGTCCCTCTATAAAATCTCTTCAAGGTTGCTGCCCTCCTTTGGATCAGTCTCCCCTTCCCCTTCCACCATGCCACAGATATCTGCTGGGGCATGGGACTCTGCCTAAAGGGAGTACAGAAGTCACCTCGACCCTTGATGCACAATAAGTTTTCTGTCTCTTTGCAGAAATGCCCTTATTGAGCAAGGAGCAGTGCTGTGCAACATGGGAACCAGTCTGAGGGTTACAGTGTAATTGTTTGTAAACAGGGATGTCTTGATAGGGCCTCTGGCCTGTGAATGGTTTGCTGATGTGGCTGGATTGATTCTTCTCCCATTGGCAGATACCATGCCTACACAAAGCCCATGAGCTGCTTCTCTGAATGGTGATTGGGGATTGCCTATAGTTCACACGCTGATCACACTTGTGAAAAGTGTGTATCAAAAATGCTATAATATGGGGGCAACTAGGTGGTGCAGTGGATAGAACACCAGCCCTGAAGTCAAGAGGACCTGAGTTCAAATCTAGTCTCAGACACTTAATATTTCCTAGCTGTGTGACCTTGGGCAAGTCACTTAACCCTAATTGCCTCAGCAAAAAAAAAAAAAAAAGGCTATATGGCATAACAATCTGGAGCTCTTTTCACACTCTCTTCCTGCCTCATTCATCTCATCTCTGAGATCAAAGGGCTCTTATACTTTGAGCTATCAATCAGGACAGCTGCAACAGGTATCTTTCCTAACTCTACTATGCTTCCCAGTCCTACTTCTTCTCATAGGTAAAACTAACTCTTTTGGGATGCTATGTCACTTCAGGAACTTGTCTTTCATATGTTCTCCCAACTCTATTTCATATTTACCATTCTCAGTGTCTATTGTCTCCCTTCATTTTGTGAATTCTTCACATGACTGAACTCCAACTTTTAGTACCTACCATTATCTAGTGTCTACATCAACCATATCATTTTGGTCCATGAGCCATATCATTTGGTGCCAAGCCCCACATCGTAGAAAGTATCATTTCTTTAAAAATCTTTTTTAATAATATATTTTTTTTAATTTTCAAAATACATGCAAAGAAAGTTTTCAACATTCATCCTTGAAAAACTTTGTGTTCTTTACGTCCTCCCTACCTCACCTCTCCCCTAGACAGCAAGCAATTCAATATAGATTAATCTTGTATAATTCTTCTAAATATATTTCCACAATTATGTTGCAAAAGAAAAATCAGACAAAAAGGAAAAAAAATGAGGAAAAAAAGCAAACAAATAACAACAACAACAACAAAAAGGTAAAAATACTATGTAGTAATCCACATTCAGTCTCTATAGTCCTCTTTCTGGTTGCAGATGGCTTTCTCTATCACAGGTCTATTGGAACTGGCCTGGATCACTTCACTGCTGAACCCCACCATCAGAATGGATCATCATATAATCTTGTTGTTGTATAAAATGCTCTCTTGCTTCTATTCATGTCACTCAGTATCAGTTCATGTAAGTCTCTCCAGGCCTTTCTAAAATTATCCAGCTGATCATTTCTCATAGACCAATAATATTCCATTATACTCATATACCATAATTTATTTAGCCATTCCCTAACTGATGGGCATCCATTCAGTCTCCAGTTCCTGTCCACTATAAAAAGGACTGTTACATATATTTTGACATATTTAACATTTATTAGACTATTTGCCATCTAGGGGAGTGGGTGGGAGGGAAGGAAGAGAAAATTTGGAATAGAAGGTTTTGTAAGGGTCAATGTTGAAAAATTTTAAAAAATGTAAATAAAAAGTTTTAATAAAAAAAATTAAAGAAAATTAAAAAAAATAAAACATCTGTATTAAAGACAAAAAAAAAAAGTACTGTTACAAACATTTTTGTACCTGTGGATTCTTTTCACTTTTTTATGATCTCTTTGGGTTATAGACTCACTAGAGTTTGTCTTTGTTTCTAAAGTAGATTTTAAATCTTGCATTTAAAAGACCTCCTAGAGTTAAATTAAATTGAAGGATAAGTTTACATAACAATGGTATTATCTGTTTAAGTGCTAAAAGAATGGTATAAATACTTTGTGCACTTGGGGGAATCTAGAAGAGAAAATAATGTGGGTTGAAGTGCTGGGGAAAGTTTCTGAAGAAATGGGCTGGATCTTGAAATACTAGGAAATTTTGGCCAGACAGGAAGAAATGGGGATCAGATTAAAGAGGAGGTAAAATTTTGGAGGTGGGAATGAATACAATGTGTTTGGATCAGACTGTTTGTGTTGATGATAAGGAGTAAAGATGAATTTGGATAGGAATATGGATCAGATCACACAACCTCTTCAAAGTCAAGCAGAAGAATTTAAACTTAATTCTCTCTAAAAAATGGGGAGTCACTGAAGTTTTCTGAGCTTGAGCCAGCAATGACATGAGGGAGATATTCAAAGATTACAGTTTACAATTTATAGTAGGGGGAAAAAGCCTCATCAGTGATGTGTTCAGGGTAGCAATTACTAATTCCAAATAATGAGTTTGGGGTTCAGCACCAAACAATGAGATTGATTTAGGCACCAAATGTTGAGATTTGGTTACATAAAGAATTCACAATGCCATTCTCCTTGGCAAAGGGTAGGTTTAGTAAGAGAAGAGGTTAAAGACAAAATGAAGAGATATAATAGATACCAGGAATGGTAAATATGAAATATAGTTAGGAGAACATATAGTTAGACACCAATATGGTTGTAACCACTAACAATGGAAAGGACAAATTCCCTTGTGGAACTCACAATCAGGAGAAAGGGTATAGTCCATGAGATTGGAGTATACCCTTATCTGGAAAGCTTAATCCATAGAGGTTTAGCACTCTATAAGAGTTAGATATAAAAAAAGAGAAAGACACCATGGGGCATGATGGGGAGATGAGAGGAAATGGTGACATGAGGGAAGGAGAAAGGGAAAGACATCATAAGTCAGGATACCATGACATACTAACCCAAAAGAGATTCAGCAAAGATGATGTGGGCCATGGACAGATTTATAGGGGAAATTTAACCTCAGGGGTTTGACATAACTCAGATTTCTGACTGGACACAGAAAGATGGGGCCACCCATGACTTCCACAGAGGGTGGGACTATAAGATAGAACTGATCCCCATCAGTGCCTTTTCCTGCTTGCATTAGGGAGTAAGTAATTTTATCAATACTGCAGACTCTCTCTGCCAACCCTACCTAGTAACCCAGGACATCATCAGCATGATGTTATATCGATGAGGGTATGGGGCTACAAAAATCTGGAGTAGTTGTGGGGAATGAAAGGAAAGGACAAACCTAAGAGATAAAGGAAGAATCAATATAATTTGGTGACATATTAGATATACAGGATAAAGGATAAGATATAAATCAAAAATGACTTCAAGGTTACTGAGTAAATAGTTTATCATCACAGAAACAGGGATGATAGGAAGAGGAATTGATTGACATAGTATAGAGAAATTGTTGTGGCAATTAGCTAGGACTTTGCTTCTGCCCTTAATTCCACTTCTCCTAACAAAAATCATATAAGAAATTAAAACTTTCTGTAGAGCCAAGAATGAATAAAAAATATTTGCTGGTGCATGACACTGAGATGGAAATTTACTTAACCCCTATGGACTTTAGCATCATTCTCTTTAATTATGCAGTAACAGATACAGAGTATCCTACATATTGAATGCTCTATGAATCTTAGAGATTTATATCTATTAAGAACCATCATCATTTTCTAGGTATAGAGCCACCATTACAAATTAAGCTCTCATTATTTTTTCCACTGGACTATTGTTCATACTTTTAAATAGGTTCCTATCCTCTCACCAATCTATCTGCTACATAGCTTCCAAATTGTTATTCCTAAAGCACAGGTATGTCTATGCTACTCCCTTGCTCAATAAATGCCATTGGCTCTCATATATCCTTTAGAAGAAATTCAAAATCTCAATTTAGTATTAATAGCCCTTCAAATCACCTATCTTCTAAAGTGATTTCACTTTTCCAAGATCACCTATTCTAACTCCATCCAAACTGGTCCATATGTACTTGCTGTTGTCCATTTTCAGCTTCTACTTTGAGCTTTTGGGAAGGCTGCTTTTCCATGACTAGGATGCTCTAACTTTTTCTCTGTCTCTTCTTGTGTTGAATTCTTTTCAAGGCTTAGATTGAAGCCTTTTCTGATTCCTGATAAAAGGTAATAGTAAATTCTGTCATTCTTTTTTTTGTTTTGTTTTGTTTTGTTTTAATTAAGGCTTTTTATTTGTATAACATATGTATGTGTAGTTCCCCAGCATTGATCTTTACAAAGCTTTCCATTACAACTTTTACTCCCACCCCCACCCCTCCCCTAGATGGCAGGAAGTCCATTACATGTTAATAATGTTGGAATACTTGACAAGTTGTGCAAGAAAAATCCTATCTACAAGAAAAAAAAGAAAATCAGAGAAAGGAAACACAATGCAAGCAAACCTCAATAGAGAGCATGAAAATGTTATGTTGTGGTCCATATTTCATATCCCTCTCTCTGGGTGTATATGATTTTCTTCAGTGAACAATTGGAACTGGTTTGAGACAATTCTTTGTTGCAGAGAGCTATGTCCATCAGAGGTGATCATCATGTAATATTGTTGTTGCTGTGTATAATGATCTCCTGGTTCTGCTCATTTCACTCAGCATCAGTTCATGCAAGTCTCTCCAGGCCTCTCTGAAATCGTCCTGTTGGTCGTTTCTTACAGAGCAATAATATTCCATAGCATTCATGTACCACAATTTATTCAGCCACTCTCCAATTGATGGGCATCCCTTCAGTTTCCAATTTCTAGCCACTACAAAAAGGGCTGCCACAAACATTCTTGCACATGTGGGTCCCTTTTCCTCCTCTAAGATCTCTTTAGGATATAGGCCCAATAGAAACACTGCTGGGTCAAAGGGTATTCACAGTTTGATAACTTTTTGAGCATAGCTCCAAACTGCTCTCCAGAATGGTTGGATCCGTTCACAGTTCCACCAACAATGTATTAGTGTCCCAGTTTTCCCACACCCCCTCCAACATTCATCGTTATCTTTTCCTGTCATTTTAGCCAATCTGACAGGTGTGTAGTGGTACCTCAGAGTTGTCTTAATTTGCATTTCTCTGATCAATAGTGATTTGGAGCAACTTTTCATATGACTAGAGATGGTTTTAATTTCATTATCTGAAAATTGTCTGTTCATATCCCTTGACCACTTATCTATTGAAGGGTGGCTTGAATTCTTATATATATGAGACAATTCTCTATATATTTTAGAAATGAGGCCTTTATCAGAACCATTAAATGTAAAGATGATTTCCTAATTTGATGCTTCCCTCCTAATCTTGTCTGCATTAGTTTTATTTGTACAGAAACTTTTTAACTTAATATAATCAAAATTATCTATCTGGTGTTCAATTAGGAGTTGCAGATCTTCTTTGGACATAAATTTATTCCATCTCCACAGGTCTGAGAGGTAAACTATATTACGTTCCTCCAATTTGCTTACAATATCACTCTTTATATCTAAGATCATGAACCCATTTAGATATTATCTTGGTATGTGCTGTTAGGTATGGGTCAAGCCCTAATTTCTTCCACACTAGTTTCCAATTTTCCCAGCAGTTTTTGCTGAATAGTGGGTATTTATCCCAAAAGCTGGGGTCTTTGGGTTTATGAAACACTAAATTGTTAAAGTTATTGCCTGGATTATCCTGATAACCTATCCTATGCCACTGATTGACTGCTCTATTTCTTAGCCAGTACCAAATGTTTTTGATGACCACTGCTTTATAATATAGTTTTAGATCTGATACAGCACGGCCACCTTCATCTGCCTTTTTTTTTTCATTAATCCCCTTGAAATCCTTGACCTTTTATTCTTCCAAATAAACTTTGCTACTATTTTTTCTAGATCTGTAAAATAATTTCTTGGGAGATTGATTGGTATGGCCCTAAATAAGTAGATTAGTTTGGGTAGTATTGTCATTTTTATTATATTCGCTCTGCCTACCCATGAGCACTTAATATTTTTCCAATTGATTAGGTCTTATTTTATTTGTATGGAAAGTGTTTTGTAGTTTAGTTCGTATACTTTCTGACTTTTCCTTGGCAGATAGATTCCCAAATATTTTATCCTATCATCTGTTATTTGGAATGGAATTTCTTTTTGTATCTCTTGCTGCTGAATTTTGTTGGTAATATATAAAAATGCTGATGATTTATGTGTATTAATTTTGAATCCTGCAACTTTGCTAAAGTTGTAAATTGTTTCTAGTAGTTTTTCAGTTGAGTCTCTAGGGTTCTCTAAGTATACCATCATGTCATCTGCAAAGAGTGATAATTTGGTTTCTTCATTACCTACGCTAATTCCTTTTATCTCTTTTTCTTCGCTTATTGCTAAAGGTAACATTTCTAATACAATATTAAATAGTAATGGTGACAGTGGGCAGCCTTGTTTCACTCCTGATCTTATTGGGAATGGTTTTAGTTTGTCTCCATTACATATGATGCTTGCTGATGGTTTTAAATAGATGCTACTGATCATTTTAAGGAAAAGCCCATTTATTCCTATACTCTCTAGTGTCTTTAATAGGAAGGGGTGTTGGATTTTATCAAATGCTTTTTCTGCATCTATT
>JAJPUD010003467.1:0-11508 GCA_023553655.1 Myrmecobius fasciatus
TTATGGTCCATAGGGTCATGAAGTTGAATACAACTGAACAATAATTGTTTAAAAGGTTAACTTTGTCCTGAGCTGAAATAGGAGGCACCTTAAAACTTTCACAGAATAAAAAAATTAAATGTTAAAGAAGTTTAAAATGTAGGGAAAGTAGTGATGGGATGAGTGGTTGTGGAGGCAGAAAAGCTGAGTTCAGATCCCACTTTGGGTGCTAAAGATCTATGTGGCCTTGGCCAAAGCATTTACCTCATTAGGTTTCAGTTTTTTCACCTATAAAACTGAAGAAGTGGCACTAAGGTCCTTTCCAATTCTAGATCTATGAACCCTGCCACTGCCTGAAGTGGTCTAGTCTACATTTTTGGAGAGTACTTATTTTTAAAAAGTTTTTTTCTTACATAAACCTGAGCTGCCTCTCTACAACTTTCACCTGCTACTCCTAGTTCTTTGTGGAGGGCAATTAAAAGAAATTTTGGAGGGAGAATTTAAATCAATTCAATAAATTCCCTTCAATCCACTGAGCACTTACTATGTCTCAGATACTGGAGATAAAAATAATAAGAAAAAAAATGAATCCCTGTCTTCAAGTAGCTTACAATCTAAAAGAGGAAGACAAGGAAGCTGAAAGAGGTAGTTGGTGCAACACTAGGGGTATGATAGATATTTCAGGGAGTAAACATCAAGCAGAGCTGCTTATGAGAAGCAGAGATCAATGGAGATCCATAGAGTAATGGATAGGAAACTGGCTTTTTAGTGAAAGATCTAGGTCCAAAGCCTATCTTAAACAAGCAATTCATTTAACCTCTCTCAGCCTCTGATGCTTAAGCTATAAAATGAATTGGTTAACAGTGATTAACTTCTAAGGTTCTTTCCAACTTATTACTATGATTTTATGGGAAGTCACTTAACCTCTCTGACAATCATTTCTTTAATCTATAAAATAGAGGATATCTGAATTCCCTTCCAACAATAAATCTATGATTGCTGGTGTTATTTATATTTCATCCTAAAAAAGACCAGGAAAGTAATGTAATGACTTGCAATAAATTGGATTTAAATGAGGCAAGACTTTTCAAAGTCATCAGCTTCAATCTCTCACCAATCTCTGGGTCCAGAGGTAAGATATAGATCAGGATGACTAGAGATGGCCCCAGATGCAGTGGCAGACCTTGACCTTTTTTAAGCTAAGGTCTTCACCAAGTCTCAGTTTTTCTGAAACAATGTCCATTCAGTGATGAAGGCTAGGTAAGAAATGAGGCAAAAATGGTCTCTTTTACCTAGACAAAAAAAAATTAAGCTAGGAGAGGAAAACCCTCAGGATTTTTCCAAGTCTATGATCCTAAGTATATATAGCTTTTTTTTTTCTTTTTTGCTGAGGCAATTGAGGTTAAGTGACTTGCCCAGGGTCACACAGCTAGGGAATGTTAAGTGTCTGAGACCAGATTTGAATTCAGGTCCTCCTGACTTCAGATCTGGTGCGCTATCCACTGCACCACCTAGCAGCCCCTGTATATATAACTTTCACAACAGCTTTGAAGATAACTATCATTTTTCTTTACATCTCCTGACAAGCCTTCTCCAAGTTTAAAGGCCCCACTTCCTTCAATTTAGTAGTATATAATAATTATGATCTGGAAAAATTTTTAAAGTTCAGAGAAGAAATAGAAAGAGTAAGGGAAGACCCCACTATCTCCATTGCTAGAAAAGTGGAGAAGCTAATATATGAAACAAAAACATAATCACTTTGCCAATAACCTTTGTGAGGGTACCAGTTTCTCTCACACTCTGAGAATGGTGAGGCTCTGGATTGGTATTAGGCTGCCTATTATGCAACTGGGAAGTTATTGTTGTTAGGTTTGTGGTGTTTGGATTTGTTTGTTTGTTTGTTTTGGAAAAATAGAGCCAGATAAGACCTCTCTGGAGTAGAAAATTATACCTTAACACTACTTGTTTGTGAATTTCCCTATAGTCCTAGGGAAAAAATCATGTACACCAGACTGTGTTGTAAACTGCATAAAGTCTCAGCATAGAATATATAAAGAGCTAAGCAATGATAACTATGTCACAAAATCATTTGGAGGGTGGGGGAGGATAGGGATACAAGTGCTTTTCCATTTGAATCTTGGAGAGTCATGATATTATTTCTGAGTCAGTCCTTTGTTTCCCTTAGAAGGAAAGAGCAAAATATACCCAGCAGGAAACAAGGGTGTCAGAAAAAGTACAAGTGACTAGGGAGGTGTTGGGGGTGAGGAAGCTTCTAGGAGTACTGGAAGTACCATTCCTGAAGTGTTGAAAGACACCAGCAATGGCCCACTGAGGCACAGAAGCTATCACAATCTCTGAGCACAAGGAAGGTTGGGAATCTGGTTCCTAGCTGCTGCTCACTCTGCCTGAATCAGGGTTGTTATTGTTGTTGATTCTCTGTTCTCAAAGAGTCCAAATGACTTCAAGAGAGGGTTGACTTGCAGGTGAAACAAGGCAAAGATATACAACATCATTAGCCCCATACTCTCCTTCAGAATCATCAGAGACTCTCTGATGGAAAGACATAAGGCAGGATGATTGGAGATGACCTCAGATGCAGTGGGAGACCCTGACACTTTTTTTTTTCACCTGGTTTAGAGAGCAAGCTCCTGGGAGGAGCCTGTGGCCTTTCTTGTTTGTTGAGAACAAATGATAAAATTGTTTTCTCAGATCTTATATCACTCAGTATCTTGTGCTATAAATAAGTCATCCCTTATTTTCTCAAAGCCTCTCTTCACTTTTTTATTTGCTTAATGTCCTCAAAAAAGAAACTAGCTTCTCTAAGATATGTGTATGTATATGTGTGTGGTTGTGGATATCTTTGGGAGAAAAGTTTACAGGTAAAGCAGTAAACTATGACTATCCTGGGACACAAAGGGAGAGACGACAATTGATTCTCTTTCCGATGTCTAGGATCACCAGTTGGGAATTTGAAAAAAAATCAGGAATGTTACTGATACCCACTATTATATTTCTCCAAAAGTAAGAAGGTATAGAATAGTTAAACAAATCCAGGAAAGTAACTAGACACAAAATGAGACAAGAGTGTGGAAAAAATTTGAGAATAAGCAACAGGACAAAGCATTGCTATCCCATGCTTAAAGTTCCTTAGTACTGGTTTAATTGATTATGAAGGGGACAGATGTTATACCTAGTTCAATTTTTTTAGGTGGAGAGAGATTTTATACCGGGTTCCTGAATGGTTTGGTATCATAAACTGGGCACACACAATCTTCTCAAATCATCAATCCTACAGGTTCCATTAAAATGCTTATAGATCTTCAGGGACCAGGCTCCTCCCCCTTTCAATTGTGAATTACACAATAAGAAGTAAAAGTTCAGACCTGAATAGTCTCACATTTGCCTCAAGTATATAATGGACTCTCAGTTCTAGAGGAAACCAAGAATGAAGATCTTGAATATGCTACCCTAAAAGGATTCAAGATGAAATCTTTTTTAAGGCGGGTCAATCACCCACACAAGAATTTAGCCAGCCTACAACTCCTCCCAAATCAGAAGCTCTTTCCATAAACTTTATTAAAAAGGTCATCTCTAGGAATTTTTGACTCAGAACAAGGCTCAAGAAGAGAAGTCATTGGCTCTAAGGTCAATGGAAGAGCCCCAATAGACACACTAGCTTTCTCTAAAATTTCTAAGGGAGTCTCTGATATCCCATTCATTGGTTCTGATGCTTCTCCATCAGATTTTAGAGTATCAATCTTCTTGGAAATTCACTGGAATGAACTCAGCAATAGCAGCTGCAGACTCTGGTGCTCCTGAAATGAGTAACGTATCTTACTTGGATTTAGAGGCAAGTCATAAACCTGAATCTTGGAGGGTATCACAAGTCTATTAGAGGGCAGTAGTGGTAGCCCAGTGGCAGTAGCTGATGACTCTGATCTCTCAGGGACTGCATGACTTTACTTAATGCTGATATCTTAGGGTTTACTCTAATACAATCAGTGGACCCTCTTCCCAACTGCTCTAAATCATGAAGGCAACTCAACTTTTGCTAGTTTAAGATGCCAAAATGGGTTCTTGGCATGTCCACCAATTTAGTAGACTATGAACAGCTTGATTATTGAGCCTGTAATGTCTTGTCTTTGTAATTCCCCCAACACTTTTATACTACAGGTACTTAGATGAAACTATGAATTAAACTATATTAAAAATTCAGGTCATATCTACTAGCTGTCTGTGTCTCACAGAGTAATATCCTGAACTCTCTTTTCTTCTCCCTCTATAGAGTCAGTCCTTTTTTTTAACAATATATAAATTCCTAAAAATCACCAAATTATGCAAAATATTGCAATGAAAACCACAAGACTTCTAGGGAAATTGGGTTAGAAGCACATATTCAAAAACTTTGTCGGTGACAATTTTTTTTATACATAGGAATCTAATAAAGAGGAAATACAGCTTTATATGTGTTAAATATCAAGAAATGCATAAATGCTTCAATAAGGAGCAGTGACATCCTCAGACTCTAGCTGTTGCTTGGCACCTTTCACAAGCAGGTACAGCCATGAGCAAAGTGAAAGAAGAAAGGAAAAAGGATCAGCTTTTCTCCACTCAGAACTCCTATAGCACCAGAAAATATACAATAAATATGCCACTTTTCCTTGAAAAAAACATGAAATTTACTGAAAATAATGGTCCAAACTCAATTCTATTCAAGCCATTACAACTTTTACATGAGGTGAATCCCCAGCTTGATCTGAATCTCTAAACATAATATGAGGCACAGAGTGTGGTTTCTGTGATGTACCATATGGGACTGCCCCCATTGGTGCCTACTTGCCATCTTCCATCCAAGCAAGGTACCACAGCCATCTCTTAGATGGCTGGGAAGGCCAGGATTTTCCTTAGACAGGTGGCTGGAGGTTGTTAGGAGATAAAAAGGATAGATCAGAAGTATTGTGGGGGAGGATAGACTATTATTATCTCTCCCCTTTCTCTCTCCATTATAGCCCCCCCCCCCAGAAGCTCTTCACATGCCTGGGTCTAGGAGGATAACCAATGCAGCTTTCCATGAGTGGACAAGAAGAGCCCCACCAGCACAACTATTTTAGTGCTCTTTAACCTATCTGTCAATGCCTTGCCCTGTCACAGGTACCTGGAGCCTGCCACCTCAACCATGATGCATTTTTGTTTCATTTTTGCTGCTTCTTGAGAACAAAAATGTGCATAAGCAAATGCAAAATTCAATTATACTCAAACTGTTGCCTAATACATCAATTTCAGTAAAACAAATTAATGCTTTCAAAATCAACACTTTAGCAGAATTGACTGCATGATTTTACTTAATGCATATTGTCTTCCCCATTAGATCATTAGCTCTTCTATCAGCTCCCATGGATTCAATTATCATCTCCATGCTAATAATTCTCAAATCTTATCTAGTGCTGGTCTTCTCTGCTTATCTCCAGTCCTGAATCTCCTGTTGCCTATTAAATATCTTCAGCTAGATGTCCTATAGACATCTTAAATTTAACATGTCCAAAACTAAATGTGTAATCCCTCCCTTCTTCTAGCTTCTTTATCATTTTTGTTTGTCCCTCTTTTTGAAGAGAACCAATGACATCACAGTTATGTTGACTTGTGAGTGAATTGAATTTAGATGGGACAGAGATGTATAAGGTTGTCACTCTCTCTTTCTCTCTCTCTCTCTCTCTCTCTCTCTCTCTCTCTCTCTCTCTCTCTTCCCCCTAAAGTTATCAAGTCCAATGGCAAGACAAAAGTCAGGATCACAAGTGATAGCCCAGTTTGCAGTGGATGATCTTGGTATCTTTGATGTCTGACCAAGTTCTAAGCACTCCACAGCACCTGCTTCAGTCACTTTCATGACCGTTGAAGCAACTGGTTCTCATCTACCCATTCTCTATCAGGGAAGTCTTCATATGCTTAGATTAAACACCTTCCCAACTCATCTATAGATTTGAGGCCCATTGGTCACTATCAACCTGGTTTAACCCATCTGCTAAGATGGTTTACTAAAACATAACCATTGCACATATTTCAGTTGATTTAAGCCACATGTGAGAATTGAGTGTGAGGTGGATGACAAAAGTGGATGAGTAGCTCTGAAAGGGGCTCAGCAAATTCTCACACCAGAAGAACTAATCCTCCTTGAATACTCATACAATCTAACTTGTCTATTACTACAGAATCAAAACCATCCTCCCAGTTCTCCAGGATTACAACCTAAAAATTATCCTCAACTGTTTACTATCTCCCCCACAAACACACATCCAATCTATTGCAAACTTTATTTTACAACTTTTCATCTTTACATCACTCCTATATCCCTCCCTTCCTCTTTCCTGAGATTGCTACCACTTTGCTAGAGGTCTTTATCACTTCTAGACTAATGAAATAGCCTTTTGCTTTCCATTCCAATTCATTCTCTGTTCAGTCATCAAAATGAACTCCAATGATTTCCTATTACTGTCAGGTTTAAATACAAAGACTTCTGTTTGGTGTTCAAAGCCTTTTATAACCTAGTACCCACCACCACCACCTTTCCAGTCTTCTTATACCTTACATTCCTTCATGTACTCTTCAACCATTAACACTGGCCTCCTTGCTATTCTTCCAAAAAGATACTCCATCTCTTGGGTCCAGGAATTTTTTCTAATTATCCTCCATGTCTAGAACATTCTCCTTTCTCATCTCTGCTTCTTGGGTTCCCTATCTTCCTTCAAGTCCCAACTAAAAATCCCACCTTCCACAAGAAACTTTTTCCAGTCCCTCATAATTCTAATGACTGACTGACTGACAGGAGAACAATGACTTTGCCTCTAAAGACTACCTTTTCTTCTGGATCAAATTCATTTGCTTGCTAAACCAGGAATAGTCTAGGGAATATCTAATCCTATGTATTAAATAAATATCTGTTACCAAAAGGGTCTATCCCAGCCTGGACACATAATTAATCTTACTTTGGGGTATTCTGCCTTGATAAGTGGGTATTGTGCTTATGATTAAAAGAGCTGGAAATATGATCTTATCAGAAAGGTTGTAACCACTATACTCTAGCACACTAGGATTGTATTAGCCAAAAGGTGGCTATTCCAGGACCTAGAATCCACAAAGTAGAAGCACAGAGGAATGTCCAACAAAGATTACCATGACTAGCAGCTGTGAGATGAGGAGAACAGTGTTCAGATTATATTTCCAGCTCTGCATTCACCAAAAAATTAACATGTCCAGTGGAGATGCTATTAGACCAGCAGATAATCATGATGACATCAACAGAAGATATCAGTGGTCTTAAAGCATCAAAGATATGAGTAAACTCTCTACCCATATACCCTAGATACATATTCCCTACATCTGTGCTCCTCATGTGTCATCTTTATGCATGTCCATTATGATTGTATGCATATTTGTGGGATGGTTTGTGGTAGGAATGTTTCACATGGCAGCCATTCAAATACTTGAAAGAAGCTATCTTGTTCCCTTGATCCATCTCTTCCTCAGGCTAAACATCCCCAGCTCCTTCAATGAATCTTCATGTGTCTTGCTTCAAGGCCCTTCCCTATCCTGGTTTCTTTTCTCTGGATGTTTTCTAGCTTATCAGTGTTCTTAAAATGTGATGCCTAGAATTGGACACAATCCGCTAGATGTCATTTGATCAGGACAGAGTGTTAGCCATGCTCCTCCCTAGGCTCTTCGGCCACACGGAGTATATATAGGATTTACCAGAGATATACATAAAACTATGTATGGGAGAAGATGGGAATCTGAGATCTTAGAAACTATGGACTTACCTGGAATGTTGGTCAAGTATACAAGGATCCGTGGGTCAAAATTGTCCCAATTTTTTAAGGGGGAAGGAAATCGAGTCTATAAACTCTAAGCTACTGAATTTGACTTTGATTCCAGGGAAAACTTCAGAATTGATCATTAAAGAGAAGATTAATAAACATTTTGAAAGAGAAATATGACTTTGTCAAGAACAGATCATGACAGACCAACCTTATTTCCTTTTTGTCAGGTTTCCAAATTGTATAGATTGAAGGAATGCCATGTATAGGTAGTTTAGAAAAAATTTAACAAAACATTTGATAAATTGTGGAAAGATGCAGAGATAGAGACTAGATAATAATATAATGATCTAGCTGGTAACTTTTAGAAGCATAGTCATTAAAGAGTCAATGTCCTCTTGGAAAGAGTTCTCTAATGGAGTGCCCCATTGATCTGTGCATAAACATTTTCCGTTTTATGTTTTTATCAGTGATTTCTTACAAAGGCCTAGAAAGTATGCTTCTCAAATTTGCATATGACATCAACCTAGAAGAGACAGCTAACACACTGGCTCAGAATAAGTACCTAAAAAGATTTTGAGAGACTTGAGCAGTAGGCTATATCTGTTAAGATGGAATATAATATTGATAAATGTAAATTATCACATGTAGGGTCCAAAAAGCAACTTCACAATTACAGAAAGTCAGAGGCATAATGAGACAACAATTTGTCTGGAAAGAACTAGTAGTAGTGGTTTCCAAGCTCAGAATGAGTTGGCAGGATGATATGACTGCTTTGGGGCTACACAATTAATAGCAGAGCCTTCATGAAAAAGGGAGAGTCTCATCATATTCTGTCCTGTTCAGACCACATTTGTGTGCATCCCATTCCAGGTAGCACATTTTAAGAACACTGATAAGCTAGAAAGCATTGGGAAAAAGGAAACCAAGATAAGGAAGGGCCTTGAAGCTAAAGCCACAAAGTTGATTGAAGGAACTGGAGAAGTTTAGCCTGAAGAAGAGAAGAATCCAGGGAACAAGTTAGTTCCTTTCAACTATTTCAACAACTGTCATATGGAATGATTCAATTTGTTCTGCTTGGCTACAGAGGACAAAACCAAGAGCATTATATGGAAGTTGTAAGCAAGTTGTAAGCAATATTTTGAGGAAAATCTTCAAAGCTGTCCCAAAATGGATTGCCTGCCTTGAAAGATAGTACTCACTAGGGACTCTTTAGAAAGAGGCTACACAACCATTTTTGTGGTATGTCATGTTAGCAGTTCTTTGAGGGGATGAGTTAGATTCGATGGATTCCAAATTCTGTGATTCTGCAATATAGTTCTAGTAATGGTCACTAAGAGAACTCAGGCTAGCTATTAGGCATTCATAAAATAATCCATTTAGAGTAATAAGCAGGGATATACTGGCTTAATAATCACTTCTTTAAAATATGTACACAGTACTGAATCTCCATTATTAACATTTTCTCCTTTACTTTCTTTCATCTAGGTAATCAACAAAACAATAAACTAAGCCCAAATTTGTAGCCTTTGTTGATTTCTGAGTTATAAATGGCCACACTGAAAATTTAACAACAGGTTCTTGAGAACTAATTTAAGCTGGCTCCAGCACATTACTGATTATAAGACAACTTGGAGATCAACTAATCCAACGTTCTATCTCTCTATGTCTGTCTGTCTGTCTCTTGCTCTCAGTCTCTCTAACAAAAGAGGAAACAGGCCTACAGAGGTGCATTGGTAAGTGTTGCACTGTTTTGCCCATGTAGATTTTATGTGTCCACATGGGCCTGTCTATATGGAGCTTGAAGGGAGGCAAAAATAGATATCTCTAAGTTTTCCTTCTCCTACCCTTCTCCAAGAAATACTTTTCCTTTTAAAGAAGCAGCAGCGGGGGCGGAGCCAAGATGGCGAACTGCAGACAGCGTTCTCTGTGAACTCCTGAGATCTTCCCTCAGACCCAAACAAAGTGAGCCTTCGAACTGGTTTTTGAGTGAGGGCTCCACCAAACATTTGGACTACAACGTACTTCTATCAAAAATCTACCTTGAAAGAACTCCGGAGAAGGTTAGCCTCAGGGGAAATTGGCCGATGGTCACAATCAGAATCCAGCCGGGGCAGAAGTCAGGGCTGCGATAGAGGGGCGGATTTTAGGCACCCAGGAAGCCCCTGGGAGATGCCTGGGCCACTTTGCTCTGCTTGCGGGCAGGTGCTTTGGCAGATCTGCCTTTGGTAAAGGGTGGATCGAGAGCAGCTGAAAACGTGGTCCTAGTGCGAATCTAGCCCTACCAGCCTCAGACTGGAAGTCAACTTGGCAAACTGCCCCAGGGCAAATACAAATTGTTGCAGTATTTTCTGCTGGGGACCTATATCCCAACTTTAAATCATGAGCAAGAAGAAGAGAGCTCTCACCATAGAAAGCTTTTAGGGAGAAAAAATAGAACAGTCCCCAGATCCTGACATTATGAAAACAATCCCAGATGAAGCCACAAAGGCAGACTTAAGTTGGTCTCCCTTTCAGAAGGCTTACCTGGAATATTGCATTAAGAATCTCAAAAGAGAGCTAGAAGAAGAATGGGGAAATAAATTGAGATCAGTGCAACAGAAATATCAAAAACTGGAAAATAGGACTGGTGAATTGGAAAAAGACAACAATTCACTGAAAAACAAAATTGGTGAATTGGAAAAAGACAACAATTCACTGAAAAATAAAACTGGCAAAATGGAAAAAGAATGCATTGAATCAAGAAATTCAACTGGCCAGCTACAAAAGGAGCTAAAAAAGATAACTGAAGGAAATAATACTTTAAAAATTAAAATTGAACAAATAGAAGTAAATGACTCAATAAGACTTCAAGAATCAGTCAAACAAAAACAAAAAAAAATGAAAAAATAGAAGAAAACATGAAATATCTCCTAGAAAAAACAACTGACTTGGAAAACAGATCCAGGAGAGACAATTTAAGGATTATTGGACTCCCTGAAAGCCACGATGAAAAAAAGAACCTGGATGCTATCTTCCAGGAAATCATGAAAGAGAATTGCCCTGATGTTTTAGAATCAGAAGGCGAAATTAGCATTGAAAGAATTCAACGATCACCTCCAGAAAGAGACTCCAAAATTAAAACCCCAAGGAATAATGTGGCCAAATTTCAGGACTATCACACCAAGGAAAAGATATTGCAAGCAGCTAGAAAGAAACAGTTCAAATACCGAGGAACTGTCATTAGAATTACACAGGATCTGTCAGCTTCCACTTTAAAGGATTGAAGGGCCTGGAATCAGATATTCTGAAAGGCAAAAGAACTTGGATTACAGCCAAGAATAAGTTATCCAGCTAGAATGAGCATCATCTTCCAGGGAAGAAGATGGTCATTTAATGATACAGGAGAATTTCACCTATTTCTAATGAAAAGACCAGATCTGAACAAAAAATTTGACCTCCAAATAGAGAACTCAAGAGAAGCATAAAAAGGTAAAAAGGAAAACTCTTGAGAACTATATTTCTACTATAGGTATCCTTAAAGAATGGCAGTATAATTTGATTTTTCTTTGATAATAATGGAAAAGAAATTAGAGGTGGAAGGGATACCATACTGAAAAAGAAAAAGGGGGGAGGGGGGAAAGGAGGCAAAATAAAGTAAAAATAAAGGAGGTAAAATAAGGCAAAATCTCATAAAGAGACATAGAAGATCTAATATAATTGAGGGAAAGAAGGGAGGGCG
>JAJPUD010003467.1:16508-34297 GCA_023553655.1 Myrmecobius fasciatus
GTGCTCCAAATCACTATTGATCAGAGAAATGCAAATCAAGACAACCCTGAGGTACCACTTCACACCTGTCAGATTGGCTAAAATGACAGGAAAAGTTAATGATGAATGTTGGAGGGGATGTGGGAGGGCTGGGACCCTGATGCATTGTTGGTGGAGCTGTGAACGGATACAGCTATTCTGGAGAACAATTTGGAGCTACACTCAAAAAGTTATCAAACTGTGCATACCCTTTGACCCAGCAGCATTTCTATTGGGCTTATATCCCAAAGAAATCATAAAGGAAGGAAAGGGCCCCACATGTGCAAGAATGTTCGTGGCAGACCTTTTTGTAGTGGCTAGAAACTGGAAATTGAATAGATGCCCTTCAATTGGAGAATGGCTGAATAAATTATGGTATATGAATATTATGGAATATTATTGTTCTGTAAGAAATGACCAGCAAGATGATTTCAGAGAGGCTTGGAGAGACTTACATGAACTGATGCTGAGTGAAATGAGCAGAACCAGGAGATCATTATACACGGCAACAACAGTACTATATGACGATCAATTCTGATGGACATGGCTCTCTTCAACAATGAAATGTTTCAAACCACCTCCAATTGTTCACTGAAGAAAGCCATATACACCCAGAGAGAGGGATGTGAAATGTGGACCACAACATAACATTCTCATACTCCTTGATTGATGTTTGCTTACATTGTATTTCCTTTATCTGATATATTTTTTTGTGTAGATAAGATTTTTCTTGCACAACAATGATAAGTTTGGAAATATGTATACATATATTCGGTTTGCCAATATTTTAACATAATTAACATGTAGTGCATATCCTGCCATCTAGAGGAGGGGTGGGGAGTTGGGGGGAAAATTTGTAACAGAAAGCTATGTAAGGGTTATTGTTGAAGAATTACCCACACATATGTTATGCAAATAAAAAAAAAGCAGTAGCAAGAGATTGGGATTAAAGGCTGACTACTTGACTCTTTTCAGAAAAAAAAAACTACTAGATTAAATCTATCTATTCCCTTAAATATGTTTAGTCTAAGGTACATAATTTGGGGGTTGAAATTGTGCTCCTGATCACGATTCCTTAACAGAAACATGCCTCAAGTCAATTATATCCAAGTCTTGAGTCCCTTCCCACCAGATAACAGTTCCACTATGAATATGTGTAGCAAATAGCACATAGACCCATTTATCCCAGTGGAGAGAAAACCAGAAATCAAAAAAAAAAATTATACATAAGGGAATACATAGCATGAAATATAGAATGAATGAGCTCTACTGGAGATAAGAAATCTCAGCTCAGTCAAGCCAGAGAGTCTTAGATCTTATTCAAGAAGAAATTCCCGGAAGTCTCCAGTATAGTACACTGAGATTGGAACATGATCAAAGTTCAAGGTCCTCTATACTTCAACTTCTTCCCAAAGTCTTTCTCCTGCTTCAGGAAAGAGAGTGTGACACCATGAATCTTTTTCCCTTAAAGATGGAGAACAGAAGACCAGGATTTTTCTTCCTTCCACTGTCAGGCAGACATCACATATTGAGTAATCTATCTCAATCATCAGAAATCTTATGCAAAGGACCTTTTGAGCCTATGGTTATAGATTATTCATTCTAGGTCGCAAACATAATAAGTGGAAAAACCATGGTTCTAGATGGAGCTACTCCCTCTTTCTCACACATAAAACTTTATCTCCTGTCACCTTGCCTTTTCATTGGCCATTCCCTATGATTAGAATCCTCTCTTTTTTTATTTCTACCTTAGCTTTCTTCAAAAATCAACTCACCTTTTGCAGGGGATCTTTCTCTGTCCTTTCCTCTATCCTTCCACTATCAATACATTTCATCTGAGATTATATTTTATTTACACTAGATAGATACAGATAGATAGTAGATAGATAGATATTATAATAGTCCAAGCTTGAAGTGATGAGGACCTGAACTAGATGCTGGCTATATAAATGGAGAGAAGAAGAATGAGCAAGATGTTGTCAAATGAGAAATAAAAAGATTTGGCAACTAATCGGTTGTATAGAAGAGTGAAGAGCCCAAGATGATACCAATGTTGCACACCTGAATACTTAAAATATGGCAAAAATAGGGAAATTTTAGAGAGGGTTAGATCTGAGGGGTAAACTGATGGGTTCTGTTTTGTATATGTCATGTTTGAGATGCCCATAAGAAATCTACCTCGAAATACCCCATAAATTGTTAGTTGGTATTGGAGGACTGGAGGTCAGAATAGAAACTAGAACTAGACATAGATTTGGGAACCATTTGCATAAGGATAATTTATTCAATCGAAGCTTATGAAGTCACCAAGTAAAAAAGTATAGAAAGAAAAGAATCACCAAGTCAAAAAGGATTTATTATGCACCTACCATGTTCTAGGCACTGTAATAAGTATTAGATGACCTAGGTCAGAGCTTTGGAGTCCAGCCATATTTAGTTGGCCTGCCACAGCTGATGATCCAGTAAAAACCAACTAATTTGCACCAAGATTTCTGCACCAAGATATGGCTTTCATAATAACAGGCAAGTGATAAAGAGAAAATTAACATCTTGCTTCTTAATTACCACAAAAATCAACTAAATCAAAAGAGCCATGAGCCTGACGATAAAGGTATTTAATTTACATTTAGAAATTTGTATTCTTTTCCCTTGCCATAATGGGAGGGCATTATTTTACATATAAAAAGTAATTCATATTCTATTTTTCAGTAAAGATATATATTATATGTGTACATAGATATAGATATAGATTGTATTTTTAAAACAATGTTTTGTACTCCATATGTGATAAACTGTCAGGATAGCAAAGAGCACCATATAAAGCCAAAAAGAAAAGTTAGCTTCAAATGCTCTAACTTTAAAAACTAAAATGAGATGCTCACGAGGTGAAGTGTCTTCTCCAAGGTCAGATAGGTAGATAGCCAGACAGACAAAGATAGAAAGAGTCAAGACTGGGACTCAAATTCTCTGACCCCAAACCCATTGGTCCCTTTCTTGGTATCTCATGACCTTGAGTCATTAGACTTAGTATCTCATCCTGTCTCTGACATCTACTAGCTGTGTAACATCACAGTTTCCTCATCAATAATAGGGAAATAATAATATTTGTTCTATGGGTTTTGAGAGGAAACAATCCTATAAACCTCAAAGTAGCAGAGATATGAGAACCATTCTTGTTGCACGCTTTGCTTCTTTCTGTTATATGCACATTTAAGGGAAGCTTCTCCATTTGGGCTGAAGCTACTTGAAACAGACCTTCATCTGATGACAGTACCCAAAGAACAAGCACATTGCCTAGGAGGAATTAATTCACCTCCACAGGACTAGTTTTAAACATGTTAATCTGTTTTATCTATGAAATTGTCAAAGACAAGATGAAACTCTATCCCCCATAGGGACCACGTCCTTGGCAATGGAGCACCGTGTCCCAACCAACTGAGCAGAACAGGCTGCACTGCAATGTGGATGTGTAGGCAGCAACAAAGCTTAAAGAAGGGCAGCAAAGCTTGGCAGGTGTTGAGGTGGGGGCGTTAAATGTGTTTTCTTTTTTCCCCCTTACAAAACTAGTATTATAATCATTTGAGGTAACTTGTGGAAGTTTCTCAATATTTGTATCTATTCCAAATGGCAGCCCTTCTAGCTTATCAACATGACACACCTCTCTGGACCTCACTTTTCTGACTTGTAAATGAGGGTAACAATTCTCATAGGAGAAACAAATATGACAGAGTAAATTGAACTGGAGTCCAGAAGACCTGGGTTCAGATCCTACTTCTAACATATACTGGTTGTATGATCATGAGCATACCCAAAGCTTCAATAAACTCCCTAAGTTGATAAATTAAGGAAAAGTTGTATCTATGAAGTTTACACATAAATATTATACTATGTGAAAGAAAAGATAGTTTAATACCAAAAACAACAGAAACAAAGAATAAAAACAAAACCTTTACACTATACTTCATGGGGCCTTGTGAGGGAAGTGTTTTATAAACTTAAAAGCAAATACATGAATGAGTTATTCTTATTATTTTTGCTGTGACATCAAACAGAAAAAATGATGATGAGAAAATTGCTTTCCTTGTCCTCCTAGCTATCCAGGGAGCAAAGAACAGAAACATTTTGTGGGAGGCTTTGAGATTTCGAATCCATTTGTGTCAACCCAATATAGCTTAATAAAAGATTTAAAAACAAACTGTCTTTGACAGATTTTTTAACAGATATGAAAGTTGGATAAATTGCATTACCAATTGTGACCTGCCTGGCTGTAGCCCTGAAATGTCTCAATCTTATATAGTAGGAGCACTTGTCCTCCCTATCCCTCTTTCTCTCATTTTCCTTTCTTCCTTCTCCCATCCTTTCTTCCACTCTTTCTCCCTTCCCAAAATGGGACCTAATCATTGTGACAGTAGGACCCAGGATCAGCTTCAGTATATGGAATACTTGGACTTAATTTCCAAGTCTTCTCTTTTCCCCTCCCCAACATCCCTTGTAAAAACATACACCTTCATACAGGTCAAAATGCCAATGAGCAAAGGTGATAGTAAAAATAGTCATCCTACCTTATATTTGTGCAATGGTTTTAATATTTCAAAGCATCCTGGTCAAGGAACTAGGGCACTAAATTTAGAGTGTAGTAAACCTTGATTCAAATCCAGCCTTTATTGTTTTATGATTCTGGAAAAGCCACTTAAGCTTTGGATCTGAGAGAGAGAGACAAAGACAGAGAGACACACAGAGACAGATACACAGAAAGACAAAGCTGGAGAGATAGAGAGATACAGAGAGAGAGAGGTAGAAGGAGAGAGGAAAAAGGAAGAGAGGGAGAGAGAGAGGAAGAGAGGGAAAGAAAGAGAGGGAGAGAGAAAGGGAGAGGGAGAGAGGGAAAGAAAGAGGGAAAAGAAGAGAGGGAGAGAAGAGAAGAGAAGAGAAGAGAAGAGAAGAGAAGAGAAGAGAAGAGAAGAGAAGAGAAAGAAAAAGAGGAGGAGGAGAGAAAGAGGAAGAGGAGGAGGAAGAAGAAATAGACAGGTGAATAGATATATACAGGTATAGATCTATTTCTTTGTCTATAAAAGTAGAATAATAATCACCTCCTGGGTTCTTAAAAAGTACTTACTAATGGATTGATTGCCTCTTGGGGTTGTTGTGAGAGGCTTTTTTCCTCTATACTATGAAATGTTCACAATTCTCAAGACCTGCCCTAGGTATAAAATTTCCTAGTCATGCCATAAATCTTACCTAGAAGATGTGATTACCTAAAAGATGCAGTCTCTTACAAAAAGCCCTTTCTACCCACCCACCAATCATGATTGCCTTTCATTTCTCAAGAAAATTCCCAATGATGTAGTGCCAGGCAGAATGCTCACTTGGGGATCTTTGATCACTAAGAGAAACTAAGGAAGAGAATGAGAAGCTTTTCCTTTCTAAAGGCTAATGCCTCCTTTTTGAAATTGCCTTGCAACTATGTTTCTGCATAAATAAAATAATATACTGGAAGCTCCTTGAGGGAAGGGACTATTTTATTTTTGTCTTTGTATCCCCACCATTTAGCACAATGCCTAGAACATAGTGTTGCTGTTACTTTTGTTCAGTCATTTAAGTTGTGTGACTATTTGGGACCTCATTTGGGGGTTTTCTTTGCAAGGAAACTGAAATAATTTTCCATTTCCTAATTTAGCTAATTTTACAGATAAGGAGACTGAGATAAACATGATTAAGTGACTTATCTAGCGTCACACATCTAGTATCTGCATCTATATTTAAACTCAGGAAAATGAAAATGCTATTAGCTGACAAAGTCTTAAAGGCTATATACATGGGGGCTATTATGATCAGTATTTTATTATCAGTTAAATTTAAAACTTATTAAGCTTCTATACCATATTGGTTTTGGTTGGGGATACAGAGAGAGGCCCAATCCTCAAGGAATTTAATCTATTGAGGGAGAAAACATAAACCCAGATAAGTAGATAATGTAATTTGTGGAGCATTAACAACTGGAGGGGGAGGGGGAGAATCAAAGATTTCATAAAGAAACTGGTATCTGAGATGAACCTTGAATAAAAATAAGGATTCCTGATGTGATTGAGCTAGAAATGTAAAGAGTATCGGAGCAAGAGAGAGAACTGTAGGAACTGAATGTGGATCACACATAACATTCTCAATCTTTCTGTTGTTCGCTTGCATTTTGTTTTCTTACTCATTTACTTTCTTTTTTTGATCTGATTTCTCTTGTGCAACAAGAGAATTGTAAAAATATGTTTATACATATATATATTGGATTTAACATATATTTTAACATGTTTAATTTATATTGAATTGCTTGCCATCTAGGGGAGGGAATAGGGGGAAGGAAGAGAAAATCTGAAATACAAGGCTATGCAAGGCTCAATGTTGTCAAATTGTCTGGGTGTATGTTTTGAAAACAAAAAGCTTTAGAAAAAAAGAATATAGGAGCAGAAGAAAGTAGATTGAAAATGAGAAGCTTTGGGTTCTAATCCTAGACTTGCTATAAAGTAGCTGACTGGTTTTAGCCAAGTCACTGAATCTCCCAGAGTACTAGTCTCCTCTTTTTTATACTTTGGATGTGATACACCAGACAGCCTCTTAAGTTTCCTTCTAAATATACTCTAGATCTAGAGTAGATACACAAGGAATAGAAAATACCATGGAGGTGCTCAAGATACTTTCTTTCAACTGGAAAACTTGATTAGAAAATTGATTGGTCTACAAATATCCCAATTCCATCCATTTGGAAGGTCTACAGTCTTCCAATCTTACTTGAAAGGTGCATGGAGAATGCAAAATAAAAAAAGAAGGATTAACAATACCCCATGTCGCCTCAACCAGACCACAGCAGACCATTGGCACCAATCTGTTTATCTGGAAAATGGAATAATGCAGACTCTATCATTAGTGTGGCTAACTACAATAAAATCTCTGAATTGGAAAGCCTGAACAATACCCATTTACCACAAGAGCCCACAAATTGAAGGCCACCTTTGCCAGCCATGGAATTCCTGAAAGGATTATCTCTGACAATGAGCCACAGTTGTCCTCAGAGGAATTTCTTCACTTTGCCAAAAACTTGAGATGTTAAACACATCACAGTCAGTTCACATTACCACAAAGCTAGGACCTTCGCAAGGGGCTGGTGGTGAAATGCTCAAAGAATGAAACCATGAGATACATTGGACTAAGCCAAGGCTGATGACCAAGACCCCTACCTCTGCCTGTTCGAGGAGAGGAATGCTCTGTGGGCAGCTTGAAAGTCCCTTTCCTGATTATTATGGAGTCAGCAACCCTGCTCAGCACTATGGGTCATGCCTGGAATTCTGGGCCCCAAGGCAGGGAGTTCTGGATCCCAGGGAGAGGCTGGATGACAACCGCTACAAAAGTGTAAACCACAACCAAACTACTCACACCACTAGGCACTGGCCTGCCCCTTCGGTATGTGTGAAATGCCAGCCCTCGGAAATCTGTGGTTGTCACTAAACATGACTAGGAGGTATTTCTCCCATGTGTTTATGTTTAAGGCAAATCCATAGCCCCAAAAGGCAGGTCCCAAAAGTGATCAACAATTCATTCAATAAATATTCCTACAATACCTACTGTGAACTCAAGACTGAGCAAGGGAGACCAAAAGTCTTGGGCTACCTCAATGAGGCACAGAGTTCAGAATGAATGACATGATGGTTTTACTGTACTTTGTCATAATATGAAGTTGTAGGGACTGTATTCTCCGTAAAATATTGACAAACTGGTATATGTCTATAAGAAGGCAACAGGATGGTGGTGAGAGAAACTATTCTTTAAGGAGATTCACTGGAGCCAAGGATTTTTACCCTGGAAAATAGAATATTTAGGGGAGAACATATAATAACTGTCTTCAAATACTTGAAAGGTTGTCATATAAAAAAGAGATTAGTCGTATTTTTCTTGTCCCCTTTCCAGAGGACAGAATTGAGACCAGTATGTAGAAGTTAAAGGGAGAAATACTTAATTAGAATATGTGAGTGTGTGTGTGTATGTGTACAATAAACCTTCTAATGATTAGTTGTCCTAAAATGTCTTGAGAAGTACTGGTACTAATAGAAATAATAATTCTATTGATAAAATAGAGAGAGATGATAGATAGATGATAGATGGATGAATGGATGGATATTGCAAGACTGCAAAGCATATACATAGGTTAACATATTTGTTAGGCAGTGGATTTCCCCTCACTGAATATCTTGCTTTTTCAATTAACAAAAAAATTGATTTTCTCTCCTTTGAACCAGACCCTTTCACCCACCCGATCCACACATACACACACACAACTGAGGAGGGAAGAGATAAACAAAAGCAAAAACATTGCACTGAGTAAGTATAATCAAGCAAAATAGATTCCTACATTAGCCACATCCAAAAACACATGTGTGTCCTATAGCCTGAGTTCATTGAGTTCATCTCTGTTCTGGCAGGAACCTGAATAAGGACTCTTCAAGCAGAGACTGCTAGATCTTCTCAATATTACTATAGAAAAAGTTTTGGTTTTAATAAGTTCTGATTTAATTTAATAATTATTTATTAAATACCTACTCTATGCCAGGCACTGTGCTAGGTGATGGACAAAGAAAGGCAAAAACCAGTGTCCATGCCTTTAAAGAGCTTATAGTCACCTGGGTGTGGGGGAAAGAGACACATAATACATACACAGATGAATAAATGTAAAATAGAGCATGCCCAAGAGTCACAGGCATCATATTAGCTGTGAATATCAAATTTCACAAGAGACTTAGTGAGGGTTCAGCAAGTGACAATGTTGTTTCAGCATCATGGATTCATTAAATGGATGCATAATTGGTACAGGGAGAAAGGGAAAGGGAGAAGGAAAAAAAAAGGAGGAAGAGGGAGAGAGAACGAGAAAGCAAGGAAGAAGAGAGAGAGGATCTTGAGCAAGAAGATTCAAGTGGAGAAAAGTGATCTAGTAGATTCACTTTCTTAACTCTAGCCTTCTGATTCATGAATAAGAGAAACTAGCTTTCTCTTTCCCTCTACCATCATGATGTAGAAGGGGAAACTAAAGAGATAAAGAATGGAGAATTAAATCTTAGTTTCCAGTCCCCAGATGCAATTTAAAGTAACAGTCTTAGGAAAATGAGTAATAATAGTGGCTTCTCCTTTGGGGGGGGGGAAGTTTCTTGGCAAAGATACTGGAGTGGTTTGCCATTTCTTTCTGCAGCTGATTTGCTAATGAGGAAATTAAGGCAAACATGGTTAAGTGAGTTTCTCAAGTCACACAGCTAGTAAGTGTTTGAGGCCAGATTTGAATTCAGATCTTCCTGACTCCAAGCCTGAACTCTATCCCCATGTTACCTTCCCTTTCATTCTATTTTAAGTAACTTCCTTTGTTTTACTGTAGTGTCACATGTTTATCCTGAGGAGATACCTTTTAAATGGGCATTTGTGAACAGTGGTTTATGATAAACAATTACCTATATTTGGTCTATATTTTATCCATGTATGTTAGGTATTGGAATCTGTAAAATGCTCATAATAGGGCCTAGCCTGCTTATTTCCCAAAGTTGTTGTGAGGAAAGAGATATTAGAAGGAACCCTGGGGTTTCCTAAAATTAAGATACTTGGAAGAAGAAAGCATTAATTACTATGAGGATCATAAAAGACTTTACTAGAAACTGTGGCTTATAAGAAGTGGAGGTGAGGAGGCAAGTGATCTGGACCTGCAGATAGGAAATAGATATTCCAGAATTTTATACCTAGAAAACATGGACCTTAACAATCTAGTTTAGGAGTCAAGACAAGCACACATGTATTGAGCAACAATACCAAGCAGTATATGACTAACTCTGAGCAGCAGCCTCACCCAGGAACCCAAAGCCAAAGAAAGACTTTGGCTCTGCTAGCATTGGTACCAAAGGAGCCAGTCAATTTAATTTTGTTTTTTGAAAATTACTCTATTTACTGAAGTAGGAAAAAATCAAGTCAGTTGTTGGATAACATGTAGATAATAGCACTTTTTATTTCTTTCATTCTCTATACTTCACAAAGTAGTTCATGGATGTTTTATTTCACCCTCACAACTCTGGGAGATAAGCAGATCAGGTCCCATTATGAGCATTTTACACATTCCAACACCTAGCACATGCATATCAAATATAGACCAAATACAGGCAACAAATAGCCAAATATGGAACAAAAAATATTGCTAGAGTCAGTCATAGAATCAGTTGTCAGAATGTACCACAGAGGGAGTAGATATTGGAATTAATGGATACTTTCTGAATTTGTATTTTAATCCATGTACTAGGGTTTTTTTGTTTGTTTGTTTTGTTTTTGTTTTTGCTAAGGCAATTGGGATTAAGTGACTTGCCCAGGGTCACACAGCTAAGAAGTATTAAGTGTCTGAGGTCAGATCTGAACTCAGGTCCTCCTGACTTCAGGGCTGGTGTTCTATCCACTGTGCCACCTAGCTGCCTCCAATCCATGATCTTCTAAAGGCTTCTCTCTAAAGATTCTTTGGCTCATGCCCCCAGCCATGGATTTACTTGGAAACTTCTGAAGGCATCGTATCTCTAAGGACCCATAGCTCCAAAACAAATACTCAACACAAGATCAAATACAAAACTCTTATGTATTTTCTGATATTTTCTAATCTGTACAAGCTCTTCACTTTCTGTTGACTTTACTTGCTATTCACAAAATGGGTAGGTCTTGTATAACTAGAAGAATTACACCACAGATGGTTGGGACATAATTTATAGAATCATAGATTTAGATCCATAAGAGTCCTTCTAGATCATTTTATCCATTTACTTTACAGTTGAAGGAACTAAAACTAAAACCCAAAAATTAAATGGTTTCTCCAAGATCACATAAGTAGTAACTTGCAGTAGGGATTTGCATTCAGGTTTCCTAACTACAAGTTCATCACTCTATCCACACCATTATTCTGCTTCCCAGATTGAAAGTGGAGATATAAAATAGGGAAGCAGATGAGAACCCTTAATTGTCTTAAATAAGTTCAAGTCCCCTCACCTGGATAAACTCTACAATGCTGAAATGATTATGCTAAGCTATTGGTGACTTTTAAAAATCACAAAGAATGATGCTCTAAAATCAGAAACAAGTAGAGGTTGTCTTGATTTCAGAAAGAAGGACAGAACATGGATTCTTTTCATTATTTTGTTTGCTTATTTTGTCTTTTTGTTTGTTTTGATTTTTATTTATTGAACTAAATACAAAATAAGAACAAACAGAATAGAAAAAAGAAAGACAAAAAAGGAAAATAAAAAAATGCAACAAATCATTGTCATATGCCCCACAGAACATCAGGGAGCATTCAAAATGTATAAAAGTAAATTTCTATTTCAAAAAAGAAATTATATTTATAAGTGTATACCTTTTCTTTGCTTCCTTAGGTTATTTTGTTTTAGATGACATGGATTCTTGATCCTACAAGCCAGTAAATTGCCTTCTACTCTTTGAAAAATCTAAAATAGATCATTAAAGGAACAGTTTGTGAACATTAATAAAGAGAAGGAGCAATCAGAGAGATAGCATGAATTTATTAAGAATTACTCAAAATATTACTCTGTTGATATTCCTTAGTTGAGGAATGACTAAGTTACGCTATATGAACATAACAAAACATTATTATTTTATAAGAAATGATGAGCAGACTGACTTCAGAAAAGTTACTTTGATTCAGAATTGGTTGACTGATTAAATCCAAAGAAAATTGATGGAGGGATGGGTAATTACATAGAGAAATGGCCCATGGATCTAGCTTTGGCTTAGTTCTTTTCAACTTTTTGACCAGATGTCAATGTGATTTCTACTATCCCTTCCAGCTCTAATGATTCTGATCCCTACAATAAAGCTCCCAAGCTATCATGTAGGTGAAATAAACATCTAATAAAGTATTCCTAGTTAGTACTGCAAAGACCATCTAGTTTATCTACAATCACAACATATTCATTAGTCCTCATCAGCAATGGGAAAAGATAAGTCTATCATTTGTCCACACCTCCAAAGCATCCTCCAAGGAAAATTTGTTGGGCCAAAGCTCAAGGCACCTACAGGTGATGTTTTCAGACTGATATTTTTATGTAATGACCATCCAGCTGGAAAGATGTAACATGTAGTGTTGTACCATGCACAGAAAGCATTAATTAAATAGAAGTAATGATGGGGTTAAAATGAACATAGTACATAAATTATCAGTGCCAAACATGGAACCCAGATCATGGTTAAAGAGCAAAACACTTTGAACACATAAGCTGTCTCCTTTCTTTCATATCCTTGAGGTCTAAATGGTCCCCTGCCCCTTGACACCAGCAGGAATCTCCCTTGTCTATGCATGGAGCTCTCTTTGAAGTCAATGGCAGCTCTAGCCAAAAGAAGGACAGATGTGGCTGCTGGGGTGGAGTGGAAGGCAGGAACTAGCCTCCAACTCAAAAAGTACATTCCATTGTACAGACTGTTATGCTTATGTTGTTTCAATGTTAACATCTGAGGTAGCTATTCTTGTCTATGTTTACATGTCCCATTCATTGGAATCAGCCAGGCAGAATTTTATTAATATTATTGATGGTTGCCATAACAATAAACTTGTGAAGATCATTCTGCAAGGACATTGTGACAAGTATTGGGCTGATAACAGTCTGTAAATTGCATCAGAAGGATGATCTCCAAGAGTGAAAGGAGATGGAATTGGACATGGCATTGCTTTTTGCTTTGATCTTCTTGGGGGATTTATGTAGTGACTGGTCCTGAACAATTTCCTACCAGGGGCCTTTATCTGGGTGTGGTTTGGGGGATGTCTGACCATTGGAGACAAGCCCAAAGTCTTTTACTGGGTAGTGAAATGAGACCAAGAATATTACATCAATTATACTCACTCCTTTAATTCTTCCCAAACTTCATTTTTTTCTTTACCTTTGAAATTTGTAACATTAAATGGATTGGGTAATAGACTGGAAATCAATGGCCTAGTGCCTTTGTCACAGATTTAGTGGGTGACTTTTAACCAGTGAATCAATAGATATTTGTTGAGTATCATAAGACATGGTCCCTGACTTGGAAGAGCTTTCAATCTTGACAGAGGTTATTGGGTGATTCTTTTGACCCAACTCAAATGGGATAACATATAAAAAGCTCTCGCCAGCCTTATAACATTATATAAATGCAAGCAATCATCATCATTATTTTTTAAAAAGAGTTGTTGTGTTGCCCTTTACTATTCCCATCCCAGGTCACCAAGGAAGGATAGAGACAAAAAGGAGAGAAAAAAGATTAAAAAAAGAGACAGATGTCTATCACATATTGAATGCAAGATCATAAGAGGCAAGGACTTGGTGCCCTCAATTACTTTTTCTTCAGGCAATGATTGTCTGGAAGCACTAAAATGTACTTTAAAAGAAGTCAATCGAGTTTCCAAAGATACTCAGGATGAAACTTATACTCTGAGAGAATCTGGCACAATAAACATTTAGCTATCACTCTGTTCTCTCTTCCAACTCACAGATGTATCATTAGAATGAATGGAATACCATCTGCGAAGTCCGTGAGTGATTACTTTAGAGAAAGGTGCTCTGTAAATACAACAGATTGTAATCGCTAACAGTGAGGAAAAAGACACCCAATGGAAACATTTCATTAAATTTATTTCTCTAAAAGGAGAAGAATGGGTAGGATGGGCAAGTCTAGTTGAACTACTAGTTGAACCACTGCTCTAGGGAAAGAGCAAAGAAGAGTTCAATCTTTCTCAACCTATACCCCCAGCCTGTTTAGTCACAAGACTATAAGTTTTTTTTTTCTGTGGAAATGAGAGCATAAGAATGATAAGGCAGAGGAGGTGGGTCCCTATTTGGAGCATTCCTATGGAAACAGATAATAACAAAATATTTATGTATGACTTTATTATTGCAAGATTTTTACTTATTAATCCTCCCATCCAGGTAAGGCAAGCAAGCAGTCACAGAATCCCAGATTTGGAGGAGACGTCAGAATTCATCTAGTTAGTCAGTCAATAAACATTTATTTATTTTTTGCTGAGGCAATTGGGGTTAAGTGACTTGCCCAAGGTCACACAGCTAGGAAGTGTTAAGTGTCTGAAGTCAGATCTGAACCCAGGTCAGGGCTAGTGCTCCACCCACTGCTCCACTTAGCTGCCCTCAATAAACATTTATTAAACATCTACTATGTTTCAAACACTTCGCTAAGCACTGGGGATACGAATAGAGGCAGAAGACAGTCCCTGTCTTCCTGGTGTTCACAATCTAATAAGGGAGATAATAAGCAAACATATATGGGCATGCAACCTTGGTGCATGACAAATAAGAAATAATTAAAAGAGGAAAGGCACTAGAATTAAGAAGGGCATCAAATGCTATTTTTATGTGAACAGAAACCCCCCTGTACAGTATTCAGTTTTTTCATCTGTATAATGAATAGGTTGGACTGGAATGGCCCCCAAGTTCCCTTCTGCTTCTAGGATCCCCTTATTCTGTCATCTCTGACATATGGTCAATTATTTGAAGACTCTGAGTGTAGGAATTCATAATTTCTGAAGGCTATTTTTATCTCTCATTTTTCAAATGAGATAATTGAAATTCAGAAAGATAAGTGAATATGCCAAGATCATGTTGACAGTAAGCAGGAACAGAACTAAAGATCTGAATGGGGAACCTTCTAACACCACAACTATGGATGTTTTTGCCATTATACCACACTGGTTCTCTAAAAATCAGATGATTCTTCTCCCAGTACCTATATATTTATATAGTATTTTCAAATTACAACATTCTTTATTATAAGTTAATCTTCCCACCCAGATAATGCATGGAAGTAGTCACAGAATCGCAGATATCAGGATTCCTGCTGGTAACAGGAGGAGGAGATATCAGAATTCCACCAGCCCTCTCAAATGAAACAATAAAACAAAATAAAACAAAAGAAAGCCTGAAATGATACCCATTCATATTTATTTCAAGCCCTGGTTTCTTTATAGTGGTATATAATAATATCTAGCATTTATATAATTCTTTAAGGTTTGCAAAGCACTTTAAAAAACATCTCACTTAATGAACACAACAACTTTGGATGGTAAATGCTATTATCCCCATTTTATAGATGACAAAATGAGGCATGTAGTGATTAAGTGAGCTGTCCAGAATTGCTCAGCTAGTAAGTATCTGAGGTAGGATTTGAACAAAAGACTTCCTGACTAAAAGTCCAATGCCCAACCTTCACTCATTCCAGCACCTAGCGCATAGTGACTTATGATACAGCAGACATTTAATATACATATAATTTAGATTAAATGAAACTGAAAAACTTTTATACTAACAAAATCATTGCAACTAGAATAAGAAAAGAAAATGTCAGCAATAAAAAAAGAAATACTTTGCGTCAGAGATGTCTGATAAAGAGTCAGGTGGCACAGTGAATAGGATGGAGGCAGAAGGATCTGAGTTATGGATCCAGGTTCAGATACTTACTAGCTGTTATACCCTGGACAAATCATTTAACCCTGTTTGCCTCAGTTACCTCATCTATAAAATGAGATAGAGAAGGAAATGGCAAACCATTCCAATATCTTTGCCAAGAAAACTCCAAATGGAGTCACAAATTGTCAAGCATGACTGAAAAAATAACTGAACAATGATACAAATATCTGTTAAGGTCACCTTAACCAAGACATAGAGAATTAGCCCAGATCAGATAGAATTTGAGTCTTTGCCCAATGGTATGATCAAAAGACATGAGCAGCTTTCAAAAGAATTGCTTACTATTTTAAAAAAACACTAAAAAAGATTGTTCCATATCACTAGTAAAAAGAGAAATGCATGCCAAATTAACTCTATTTCACCTAGTACTAGAATATTGGCAAAGATGGCAAAAGACAGAAATAGTCAGTATCGGAGGCCTGCAGAAAGTCAGCCACACTAATACACTGTTGATAGAACTGTGATTTGGCCCAACTATGCTGAAAAACAGATTTGAATTAAGTTTTTTTAACTACTAAAATCTGTCCACTTTGAGTTAGAGATTATACTCCTAGAGATAAGCCCCCAAAGAAGTAATGAATGGAAATAGATAGATAGAAAGATAGAGAGATAGAGAGATAGAAAGATAGATAGATAGATAGATAGATAGATAGATAGATAGATAGATAGATAGATAGATAGATAACCTAAAATATAAGCTTTTATAATAAGTAAGGAAAGTAAGGACCTAGTAACAAAAAAAGATGTCTTATTTTTTAGGGAATGGCTAAATAAATTGTCATACATGGGTGCAATGGAAAATTATTGTGTCATAAGACGCTGTGAATATGAAGAATTCAGAGAAGCGTGGGAATACTTATATGAATTGATATAGAGCAGAGTAAACAGACATACAAAAACTATCTGCACAATAACAATAGAAATGGAAATGACTAAAAAGCTGAAATTGAACACTATATTTGTAATGACCAGACTTGGCCTGGGAGAAGAGTTCAGAAAATTCATTTCCCTCTCCACTTTTCAGAGGTGGGAATTATGGATAATGAATAGTGTATACATCTCAGACTTTATTGATTTGTTTTTTGGCTTTGGGAACACTCTCTCTTTCTTATAAGAATTGGACCCAGGAAAGAAAAGAAAGGAGATATTTATTTGTACATGAAGGTGATATAAAAAACAAAAACTATCAATAAAATATAAAAATTTTTAAAGGTACCCTTCCTCTAATCTCTACTGAGATTTATTTAAGGTGTTAATTTTTTAAAAGGGCTTTTGTGTTTTAATAGGTACCACTAAAGCCAAAAAAACCTATGCTAGCAGAATGGTCAAAATGTGGAAGGTGTTTAAGGTCTGAAAGACCCAGCAAGTGCTGTCTCAAATCACACCATATAGGCAGATGCCTATCCAATCTACTTATAAAACCTGACTAGATGTCTAGAAAGTCCTCCAGATGTCAGTAAGCTAGTCAATAAGCATTTTTAAATTAATGTTATTTATCTACATTTATTATTATTAATTAGTATATGTAATCAAATATATTAGTTATTTATTATTATTTATATAATTCATTGCTTCTAGATCATCCTTAAAGCTATTAACTGTCCTTCTATTAACATGTAAATGTAGTCAGAGACTACTCAAAGCAGGTTTGGTTTGGTAGCTTTTTCTCTGAGGAAAATTTTGAAGATAGTAAGTGCTATGGGTAAGTGGGTAACAGTCCTAAAATGAAGGATCTAAAGGCTTCTGTGTCATTATTTTATCCAAAACTGACCCTAGAAATGTGTTTTAGGAAGAATTTCCCCTTGCCTTGGTTAAATCAAAATATGAGTAAAGTCTAAGCTTTCATATGATAATCTCAATAGATGCAGAAAAAGCATTTGATAAAATCCAACATCCATTCCTATTAAAAACATTAGAGAGTATAGGAATTAATGGACTTTTCCTTAAAATAGTCGGTAGCATCTATTTAAAACCATCAGCTCGCATCATATGTAATGGTGATAAACTGGAACCATTCCCAATAAGATCAGGGGTGAAACAAGGTTGCCCACTATCACCATTACTGTTCAATATTGTATTAGAAATGCTAGCCTTGGCAATAAGACAAGAAAAAGAGATTAAAGGAATTAGAGTAGGTCATGAGGAAACCAAATTATCACTCTTTGCAGATGATATGATGGTCTACTTAGAGAACCCTAGAGAATCAACTAAAAAACTATTAGAATTAATCCACAACTTTAGCAAAGTTGCAGGATA
>JAJPUD010003467.1:39297-133669 GCA_023553655.1 Myrmecobius fasciatus
TGCATACCCTTTGACCCAGCAGTGTTTCTACTGGGCCTATATCCCAAAGAGATTTTAAAGGAGGGAAAGGGACCCACATGTGCAAAAATGTTTGTGGCAGCCCTTTTTGTAGTGGCAAGAAACTGGAAATTGAAAAGATGCCCATCAATTGGAGAATGGCTGAATAAATTATGGTATATGAATGTTATGGAATATTATTGTTCTGTAAGAAATGACCAACAGGAGGATTTCAGAGAGGATTGGAGGGACTTGCATGAACTGATGCTGAGTGAAATCAGCAGAACCAGGAGAACATTATACACAGCAACAAGACTATACGATGATCAATTTTGATGGACATGGTTCTCTTCAACAATGATGTGATTCAAACCAGTTGTGCTGCGATGAAGATAGTCATATACATCCAGAGAGAGGCCTGTGGGAACTGAGAGTGAACCACAACACAGCATTTTAACGCTTTCTGTGAATATTTCCATGCATTTTGTTTTCCTTCTTAGCTTGTTTTTTCCTTCTTCTCTTTCTAGATCTGATGTTTCTTGTGCAGTAAGATAACTGTATAGATATGTATACATGTATTTTATTTGTCATATAATTTATCCTATCTAGCATGTATTAGATTACCTGTCATCTAGGGGTGGGGGGGGAAGGAAGGGAAAAGCTTGGGGAAAAAAAGTTTTTGCAGAGGTCAATGTAGAAAAATCACTCATATTTTTTGTAAATAAAAAGCTTTTAATAAAAAAAAATAAAGTCTAAGTTTTGAGGACTTAATAAAATAAATCTGTAAGTTTATCAGATTCTTCCCTTGAAGCTTGCAAATACTCTGAAACAAGGCAGGCAAATTGGGCTTTTAGCTTATATTAGCTAACATTTATGTGAGTTTTCAAGTTTACAAAACACTTTAATACATTATCTCACTGCAGCCTCAAAATGATCCTTTGAGGTAAGTATTATGGTTATTGTTATTCCTATTTTACACATAAGAAAACTGAGACTGGAGAAATTAAGTGACTTGCTCTGGATCATATGGCTAGTATGTATCAGAGCTAGGTCTATCCTGAATCCAACACTATTCTCCCCTACACCGGACAAAGCTTCTTCTATCTTTCTCAGTCTATAGAGCAATTGCCTTTACCAACCAGCCAGTCTCCCTTCTCTTGTTATCATCAATCAATCAACTAGTGTCTATTATGTACTTACAATGTGCCAGATTTTGTGCTAAGTTCTAGAGATACTTAAGAAAGGCAAAGGTAGTGCCTTTCTTCCAGGAGCTTACAGTCTAATAATATGCATATGTATGACTTGGGGAAGATCCAGGGAACAGGAAAAATCATCTATGTATTTCCTTTTCTGTAACATGAGGGAATTGGACTCTATCCTAGGAACCAATTTCCTATAGTTTTTTGAATGGAAAATGAAGGAGGGTGGGATGTGTTGGTACTGCCCTTTGCAGCTTTCAGCTTCTTTAAAGTCTGGATAATTGTTACAGTAGCCTTCAAGGACTAGCCTCTAAAATGTCACACATAAGGAAAACCCTGCATCTCAGAGTGACAGCCAATTTTCTCTTGGGGTACGAGCACCCTCTGGTGGTTTATTTTCATAGTGTGGATAAGCAGTAGAGAGTCTTTAGATCTCTTCCAGCTCATTCTCTTGCTTCCAAACTGGACTAAACAATAAACCATCCAAAATGATAAGTATTCCAGAATTTCTGTCAGGAGTCCTTTCTTGAGTCCCTCTCATTCAAAAATTTTACTCTATTTTGTTCTTTCCTGTAACTTCTCCAACCTTTTCATCAAATACACTCCAGTCTCACATATGGTTGGATTCAAATAATTAATTCTTATTTGTGTTTGTCGTTAAGTTCTCCCTGTTATGTCCAACACTTAACAACTCCTTTGGGAGTTTTCTTGGCAAAGATATTGGAATGGTTTACCATTTCCTTTTCCAGCTCACTTTTCAGATGAGGAAACTGAGGCAAATGGATTAAGTGACTTTCCCAGGGTTGCATAGTTAGGAAGTGTCTGAGGCCATATTTGAATTCAGAAAGATGAATCTTTTTTTACTCCAAGCCCAATATACTGTCTACCATGCTACTTAGCTGTCAAGAAGTTCATTGGTGTATCTTTATTGTAATAATCTTCAGTATGTCTTAAGCACCCAATTGCTGTCCTGTATCCAATCTTCCATATCACTCTTCTGCTCAAAAGCCTTCACTGGTTCCTCACTGGCTACAAATTTAATTCCAAGTTTTCTATTATCTGGTTCCAACTTTGCTGACTAGAGTCCACTATGATTATCCAAATTTAGTTTATCTTTCATTATTTCCCTTCAATTGTAATAATAACCAGAAAATGTGTGTGTGTGTGTGTGTGTAAATAACTCTCAGATTAGCAAAGCACTTCTTATCACTATTCTCATAAGGACCTTCAAAAGGAGTTATCTCTAGGTATTGTTATCCACATATTATAGATGAGGAAATTGACATCCTTAGAAGTTAAATGATTTGGTCCTGCTCCCATAACTAGTCTTAAGATATAGGATTCACTTCTAAATCTCCCCTGACTGCTTTCCACTTTTCCAAGCACCCTGTGCCCAAGGCAAGCTGGGCAGGTCTGCTATTTCCTGAATATATTATTTACTTAGTTTCTCTTCCTTGGAATATTCACCATATCCTGCCTTTCTCTCCCCCTTGAAAGAAAATTTTAATGAAACATGTGAATTCCAGGTAAGAAACTTACAGTGTACCAATCTTAGGGAGAGGTCTAGGGCACTGAGAAATTAAATGACTCTTTCAAAATGTGTCAAAGATAGACCTTGAATCCAGGTCTTTCTAACTCTCTCCCCTTCTCAATATTTACCTATCAAAATTCCACCTATTGTCTGAGATCCATCTCAAATGCCTCTTCTTTTGTGAAGCTGCCATCCCAGAAGTAGGTTTTTATTTCTATGCTGCCAAAGTATTTTGTTGTGATTTTTCTTAGAAGATCTAGATCTTTATCAGATCCTACCTTGGATTATATTTATTTGTGTTCAAATCCTATCCCTCCTACTAGAATGCAAGTTCATTGTGGGTAATGATGTTCATCTTCATATCTTCCACAGTACCATAGGAGTCCCATGAAGATTTGTGGAACTGAACCGAATAGAATTGATGCCCTATCATTGAATTTGTTATAATGACTTTTAGAGCCTTCTATTTCTCTCTATTCCTAACCCAAATTTCCTACTCCAATATCTCATCCCTTTCCACCTGTGTTATTGAAATAGTCTGCTCAGATGATCTCACCACTTGCAACCTCAACCCTATCCATTCCACCTTTGACACATCTACTAGATTAATCATTAAAAGGCATTTTCTTCACCCCACTTCCTTATTCCAAAAATGACAGCAATTCCATAGAAGGGGAAAGCAATTAATAGCCTACATGTTGGAAGTGTCATGAAATATGATTTTGAAAGATGAAACCAGAATCTGGTCCACTAAAAACACCATTAGCCAGGTGACCTTTGTCTTTTGTATCCTCCTACCTTCTCTATCAGGACTTCTTTTCTGCTTCCTGCCATCTCAAACTGCACAGACTCGCAAGTATTGCCATCTGACTGGCACTCTAAGGTCTTCCCAACTCTGTGATCCACTCCACAACCACACCACTACTACCACTCAGTGTTTCCATCTGCCTTGCAGCTAAAGCCTTCTTATATCTGAATTCCTCTAAATTAAAATGTGAGACTCTTGAAAGCAGGATCTGTCTTTTATATTTGTATCTTCAATACTTGTCAAGGAGAAAGCACTTAATGCTTTTCATTAATTCATTATATCCTGCATCCATCATTGCTCTCAATTATCTCTTACTAAACCCTGTCAAAGTGTTGAAGGAAATTTAAGCTTCGAGATGTTAACAATTCAAGCTTTGATTCCTCCTAGAATTATCTGAATTTTAAAGGAGTCACAAACAGTCTATCTCAAGCAGTTAGCTGGAGAAGTAAGACTAGATTCAGAAAGACCTGAGTTCAAATATGTCCCTCAGACTTTACCAACTGTGTGACCCTGGGCAAGTCACTTAATCTCTGTCTCAGTTTCCTCCATTGTAAAAATGAGGATGATAAAAAGACCTACCTCCCAGGATTGTTGTAAGGATCAAATGAAGAAAACATTAATAAAATGTTAAGGATAGTGCCTGGAAGATAGATAGCTCTTTTTTAGTTGTTAATAACAGATAGTAGAGTTGATGTTTTTAAGCAGGGGGATACATCTTACACTGACATCAAGTCAGCCCTTGTTAGGGATCTTGGAAATCAGATGAGAAAAGCCCATCTGGACATACTCCACCTCTACTATCCAGGAGCTGAGATTTAGAGGATCATGAATGAATAGATAGATAAATAGATGGATGGATGGATGGATGGATGGATGGATGGATGGATGGAGCATTTATTAAGTGCTTACTCTGTGCTACATTATTGGGATACAAGTAAATAATCCTTGCTTTTTAGAAGCTCACATTATATTGGAACAGACAGTACACATGAAAGGTTTCAGTTACAAGTCAAAGTTCCATAGTCCTTAGGGTAGAGGACTGAAGCAGATGGCAATGAAATGTCTCTTCTTTAATGTGCTTTCTACTGATAAGCCCACATCAGCTTCTTGTGTTGAATCATTTGACCATGTCAAGGACTAAAAACTTTCCTTCCTGACTTCATTAGATATGGCTCTCATACCTATAGGAATAGTTGCCAGGCTTGCTATTCCCAAAGTTCTTGGCTTCAGACTCCCAGAGTCATCTCCTTCAGATCCTGAGAGGAGAGCAGAGTTAAGTGGGTACTGGTTTGACTTATCTAGCACATGATGCCTCCTGTTTCTGTTTCTGTCTCTGTCTGTTTCTCTGTGTCTCTGTCTCTGTCTTTGTCTTTCTCTGTCTCTATCTCTGTCTCTGTATCTTTCTCTGTCCTCTGTCTCTCTCTGTCTCTGTCTCTTTTTCTCTGTCTCTCTCTGTCTCTCTGTCTCTCTCTGTCTCTGTCTGTGTGTGTGTGTGTGTGTGTGTGTGTGTGTGTGTGTGTCAGTGTTCTGCTACTTCAGCTATGCTGGACTTTCTTTTCTGTGATGGTCAGTTGACTGATAGTCGGTGGGGTTTGGGGATGGCTGACTCTTCACAGAAGTTACTTCTCTGAATGATCATTGGAAGAACTGAACTGGAAACAGGCCAGCAGAGTTGGTAGGGCAAGGGAGAGGAATTCAGAGGAATACTCCCCCTGGATTTCTTGGCCCTGTTTTTGTCAAGTGATTCCTGCAGCCAATGTGCCTTTTGAGAGGAAGATCACAGAAATTACTTCCACCATATTCTGAAAAGGCCTTGGATAGCAGCATACGGTGATAGAAAGCAGATTTGACTGGGGCAATGAAATCTGGGCTCGATGCCTGGGTCTTCCATTAATAATTGTGTGATCTTTGACAAGTCATGTAACTTTACTAAGCCTCAGTATACTCATCTGTAAAATGGAAATTTTAAAAGACATGATTTCTGAAATCCATTACCATTTCGAATTCTATGAATAAATGAGCCTGGTAGATGACATCATCATTATCATCATTACCATCATCACTAGCATTTATCCTGCACTTTATAGTTGGCTAAGTGTTTTACACATTTGATCCTGACAACAACCTTATGAGGTAAGTACAATTACTATTCCCATTTTATAGATGAGAAATTGAGGCTGAAAGAGATTAAGTGACTTGCCCAAAGTCGTACAGTTAGGACAGGCAGGATTCAAACCCAGCACTCTATCCACAGCTCCCCCAAGTGGAAAGTTAACTTAGATAACCTCAAAGTTCTCTCCAACTCAGAAATCTATGAAGTGAAGAAAGGAAATTTTTATTCTGCTCAGCATGAACATTTCAAAATGTTTTCTACATTCAAGGAGATACACAGGATCCTAGTATTAATTCAGGCCCTGGATTCCTTGCACTTTACCATATATGGAATTGGGGAAATGACCTATGCCTGGATATGTATACTAAAGTAATTAGCATTAGATAGGCACTAAGAATGCTGAGTTGACAAGCAGTCTGAGAAAATTAACCTTTGAATTAATGCCAAATAAATCTTTTCAGCCAATTTTAAGTATACCAGTCCTGGGAGTAATGATAATAATATTTAACATTACTATCCCACTTCACAATTTTCAAAGGATTTACTTTATCTTTGAAAATGTACCTTCTTGAACACAAACTACACTGGCCTCTACTTTGGGGGTATATGTGAAGGGTGCAGAATATTAGCATCATACTTACCAAATTACAGTGAAATGAGGCTAAGAATTCTGGGTACCAGAGCTGTGACCACAAAATCACAGGGGTAATTATCTCCATTTTAGTTCTGGTCTATACTTAGCTTCCCCTGATTTCAGTTGTGGAAGAAAGTACCAAAATAATCAGCATTTTGAACTAATTTAAATGTGTCCAAAGTAGACTCAACCAGCACAAATCATAATCTTAAAGTGATTATAGGAAGCCTAGCCCACTGTGCCCAGCATTGCCACATGGCTGCCCTTTTGGACCAAAAAAAATTTTAAAAAAAGATAAACCTCATTATTAGAATGTTACCCTTTCATTCAAAATAGGATCAGATTAAAATCCTAATAATGACTATGTATTTAATGTAATCCCTTTGCTAAATACATCACTAGCTACATCACAACACTTCCATCAAGGAAATAGAACATTTAATTTTCTTCACTGGGTTGCAAAGGAAGAACTGAAACTAATAATTTTTAGCATTTTGAAGTTGGAAGGGATTTTAGACATCACCTAATCCAGACCTTTCATATTACAAGACAGGAATTGGCAAAATCAGAAACTTAATGACTCCTAATTCTAAATCCAGTGATCTTTCCACCATTTAGAAATTAAGTAAACTGATCATACTTCCATCCAGTCCAAATTGAAATCCCACATTTCCTTCTCTTTTTAAATTTCATATTCAGCCTGCTAATGTTTGGGGTGTGGTCAGTATCTACTACAAAAATGGGGTTTGAGAATAGAGATATCAGGCAGAGACTATTCTTTAAATCTTCCCAGTGGGAAATCCCCATTTCAATGAGGATGACATGGCTAACTAGAAAGTAGGGAGGATAGGACTATGTACCTCCAAACCACAGCCTCTAATCCATCAGTCATGCTTTTGGGCTATTTGGCCCCAAGAAACTCCTACATACACTAGAAACTCTAAGGGATCAAATAGATATTATGTATTTATTAAGTGTTTACTCTCAAGCACTGTGCTAAGGGAAATATTGGGAACAAATCAAGCAGAAAGATAGTTCCTGTCTTCAAGGAGTTTGCATTCTAATGTGGAAAAACAAAACATTGGGGGAGGGAAGCTGAAGCAAGGAATAACATGGCAAAAATGGGGAGATAAAGGAAATCCACAGTGCATCCTGGAGAGAAATGAGACATGGCTAGACTAGGAGCCCTCCATAAATGGAGATGCTGGGAGAAGTTCCAATGAGAGGGACGGACAAACATACAAACAGAGAGGAGAAGAGTAGACAAGACAGAAGAGAGGAGAGAGAGAAGAGGAGTGGAAAGGAGAGAAGAGAGAAGGGGAAGGAAAAGGAGGGAAAGGAAAGGAAGGAAAAAGAAGGGGAGGAGAGGGAAAGAGAGAAAAGGGGAAAGGAAAGAAGGGGAAAGAAAGGGAGGACAGGGGAAGGGCGGGGAGGGGAGACAAAAGTGCAGGGAAGAAAAAGGAAGGGAAGAAGAGGGGGAGGGAGAGAAGAGGAGGCTACAGAAGAGAATAGTGCCTCAATATGTGGATTCCAAGACTGCAATAAAGCTTCAGGATGAAGAGGTAGGGCAAGGGAGAGAAAGTCTGATAGTACAACCTAGAGGATATAGACAGGGCCAGAGTTTCTTCAAGTTCCAAGAACTTGAACTTCTGACTATTGTAGAATGGAATAGTCCAAAGAAACCTTCCCCATTAACTTAGTTGGTCTCACTACCATAAGCTGAAATATTCTGCTTTGGGGTCCCTCAAGGGAGAGAGAAGGCAGGTATAATACCTTGTACCAGACAATAGGGTAATCTATATGACTACATGGTTTATCCTGAGGCACCTAAGTAATGCAATAGAAAAAGTTCTGAGTCTGGAGTCAGGAAGACTTGAGTTCAAATGCCTCCATAGATACTTGATGTGTGACCTTGGGCAAGTCATTTAACCTCTGTCTGCTTTGAGTTCTCTCAGCCATAAAATGAAGATAATAGTGCCTACTTACTAAAGTTTTGTATGGATCAAATAAGATAATATTTGTACAAAAAACTTAACATAGTGCCTGGAATTTAATAAATGCTTTTCTTTACTCTAAAGTACCACCTCAAACCTCTCAGATTGACCAAGATGACAGGAAAAGATAATGATAAATGTTGGAGGGATGTGGGAAAACTGGGACACTAATGCACTATTGATAGATTTGTGAAGTGATCCAACCATTCTGGAGAACAATATGGAACTATGTCCAAAGGGCCATCAAACTGTGCAGACCTTTGAGCCAGGTGTATTTCTACTGGGCCTGTATCCCAAGGAAATCATAAAGGAGGGAAAGGGATCTACATGTGCAAGAAAGTGTATAGCAGCCCTGGAAACTTAGAGGATGCTTATCAGTTGGAGAATGGCTGAAAATTTGTGATGTAATAGATGTAATAGAATATTATTGTTCTATAAAAATGATAAACAGGCTGATTCCAGAAAAGCCTGGAAAGACTTACATGAACTGCAGCTAAGTGAATTGAGTAGAACCAAGAGGATACTGTTCACAGCAACAATAAGATTATATGATGATCAACTGTGATGGCCTTGGCTCTTTTTCAACGATGAGGAGATTCAAGGCAATTCCAATAGATTTGTGATGGAAAAAAACCATCTACATCCAAAGAGTGAACTATAGAGACTGAATATAGATCAAAGCAGTTTTTTCACCATTTTTTGTTTGTTTGCTTGTTTTTTTTTTCCTTTCTTGTATTTTTTTTCCTTTTGAACTTAATTTTTTGGGCAGCATGATGACTATGGAAATATGTTCAACCTATATTAGATGGCTTGCTGTCTTGGGGAGGAGGAAGAGAGAAGGAGAGGGAGAAAATTTTGGATCACAAGGTTTTGCAAAGGTGAATGTTGAAAACTATCTTTGTGTATATTTGGAAAAATAAAATACTATTAAAATGAATACTTGTTATTGTCATCGTCATCTCCTCCTTTTCCTATTCCTCCTTCTCTTCCTCTTCCCCCTCCTCCTCCTCTTCTTTCTCCTCCTTTTCTCTCTCTGTCCTGAGTTGGTTAGAGCTAGCTCCAGTGAACTCCTGAATTCAGGTCAACAGAAAGAAGAGAAGAAAACATTTTAATAAGAGAAACTGGTCTAAGCAATGTCCTAGAAGCAAAATTATAGAAAGTATATGTGTATATAGCACAATGACCAGATGAATAGACCTGGATGAAGGAGTAGTGGGTGCTAAATACAAATTTTATCATGATAAAATAAGAGAAAATTAGGAAGTGGAAAGGGATGAAGTATTTTGTTGAAATCTACTCTTCATATTTTCCTCACAAACTAAAAAGTGAGAAGCAAGGCAAAAGCAGTGGGGGGGGGAGGGCAGTGTTCAAAAAGTACTATTATCAAATGGTGTAAATTATATTTCAAATTATCATAAACCTTCCAAACACTTCCTCAGGTCTGATGCTTCTACACTCCTTAATTGCAAAATTCCTATTCCCTAGCAAAAGGCTAATTAGGCTTGTCAACATCTTTCTAGTATATTAAGGTTTTCTTTTTCTACTTCAGAAAAAGAAAAATGCATTAAATTGCTTATTAAATTGAAGTGTTACTAGGGCAAGATTCAATCTATTGTAATAAGTTTCTGAACTTTCTTTTGTTTTACCACACTCAGATTTTAAGAATAATTTCATTTCAATCTGTAGCCAAACTTTTATTTCAAGAGTTTGGATTCAACCAGTTCAGAGGAATGTTCATTAGTCCTATTCACAGTTTTCCTCCCTTGACATAAATTGGCTGACACATTGTTTTTTACCTCTCTTGTACCTGCCTTTTTCTCTTCCTTTGCCTGCCTCTGTCTCTGTCTCCCTTATGTCTGTCTGTTTCCCTGTATTTGTCTATTCCTTTGTGTTTATCCTGTGTTCGTTCTCTCTCTCTCTCTCTCTCTCTCTCTCTCTCTCTCTCTCTCTCTCTGTCCTCCCCTCCTGTGTGTGAGACTATTGCATTCAATTTGTATAAAAAATTCCCCCCACTGGTTCAAAGCTGAATGATTTTGTGACAAGTAAGACAGTCTTATAAGAGTTTTTGAGGTTTTTCTGTTTTTTTCTTGCTTTGTTTTAGATGTCCAGTATTTAGCACAGCTACAATGAGGGAATGAATGAGGAGTAGTATTAGGGAGAGGAAAGAAGTTCCCTGAACATGTGTTTTTGAATTGCCATACTTTTTAGGAACTACGTCCCAGAGCATGCAGAAGGCTCTGAATGTGACAAGGACAAACCTCCCCCTGAGGTTACATAATTTGTTTTTTTGCCCCAAACTGGACTCCCTGTGTATCCTTGGGAAACAAGACAAACATCAGTCAGTCTGTTCCAGGTTGGGATAATGCTTATCCCACTGTTGTCCTTTGCAGATATGCAGACCCTTCCATGTATCAGTTCCCAAGAGAAAAGAATAAGGCTTTTGCCATGACCTTGCTCCTTCTGATGAAGATTTTGGTATTGTCTTTTTTCCCATCTTTGTAGCACTGTTCCTCCCATATCATATCCCTTCCAGATATATCTTCCTTCCTTTGCCCTGCTATTATAAAAATGTAAACTTCTGTAAGCACTGGAAACCCTGCTAGGGCTTTTATTTCCACATGTTTGTTCATTGCTCTTACAATAAATCTAATTTTCACCTAAGTTTCACAAAGGTGTGATTTCCTTTTGACAGGGGTGAGCAAAATGTTCTTGCGAGCACTTCTCCAGAAAAAAAAAAATTGGGAGGTTAAAATGGCTCCCTATCCCAGCTAGTGATATTGTAACCTTTTTTACAAAGTAACTAATAGAAGATTGAACTGTATCTGTTTAACTATCCAAGCAGTCTGTAATAAGAAGGGATACATATCAAGAATTTGTAGCACATAGATTTAGAAGAAAAGCCCTAGTTGAATACAAACATGCAAATTCATTAAAAATGACTCTACTAAATTAATGACTATAACTTTAAGTTATAACCCTATAGATTAATGCGACTTGGGCTTCTCTGGGCATGCTCAATTCTCCTAATATGGAAATGCCATTGAGGGATCTTTTGAGCACTCCTATTTTACCTAACAGAGCCCATGTGAACAGAGGTAGCTTCCTTTGATTGGTTGTCAAGCATGAGGCTAATCATTGGGGATACAAAGGAAGGCAAAAGGTCATTCTCAGTCTCAAGAAGCTCACTATCTAATGGGAAAAACAAAATCAGAAAACTGTTTGTATACAAGACATAGGGTACCTAGGTGTTGTAGTACATAGAGCACAGTGCCTAGAATCAAGAAGATTCTCATCTTCCTTAGTTCAAATCCAATCTCAGACACTCATCAACTATGTGACCCAGGGCAAGTCACTTAACCGCTGGCTGCCTCAGTTTCCTAAGGTGTAAAATGGAGATAATATCACCTACATGCCAGTTGTTTTTAATAGTAGGTTTTTATTTTTCCAACTATATGCAAAAATAGTTTTCAACACTTACCTTTGCAAAACCTTGGATTCAGATTTTTCTCCTTCCCTCACCTCTCCTCCCCCTAGACAGCAAGCAATCCAATATGTTAAACATGTGCAATTCTTCTAAACATATTTCCATATTTGTCATGCTGCACAAGAAAAATCAGATCAAAAAGGAGGAAATAATAAAGAAAAAATAAGCAAACAAACAACAACAAAGGTGAAAATACTGTGCTTTGATCCACATTCAATCTCCCTAGTTCTTTCTCTGGAAGTAGATGGCTCTTTCCATCACAAGTCTATTGGAATTGCCCTGAATCACCTTATTGGTGAGAGAGCCAAATTCATCACAGATGATCATCACATAATCTTTTTGTTGCAGTGTACAATATTTTCTTGGTTCTCATTTCACTTAGCATTGGTTCATGTAAGTCTTTCCAGGACTTTCTGGAATCAGCCTGCTCATTATTTCTTATAGAACAATAACATTCCATTACATTCATATACCATAAGTTATTCAGCCATTCCCCAACTGATGAGTATCCACTCAATATCTATCTCCTTGCCACTACAAAAAGAGTTGTTACAAACATTTTTGCACATGTGGATCCTTTTCCCTTTTTTATGATCCCTTTGGGACACAGATCCAGTAGAGACACTGCTGGATCAAAGGATATACCCTTTGGGCATAGCTCCAAATTGCTCTCTAGAATGGTTGGATCAGTTCATAACTCAGTACATAACAATGTATTAGTGTCCAAGTTTTCCCACATCCCCTCCAACATTTATCATTATCTTTTCCTATCATCTTAGCCAATCTGAGAGGTGTGAAGTACCTCAGAATTGTCTTAATTTGCATTTCTCTAATAGACAGTGACTTAGAGCATTTTTTTTTCATTTGAGTAGAAATGGCTTTAATTTCTTCATCTGAAAATTGTCTGTTCATAACCTTTGACCATTTATCAATTGGAGAGTGGCTTGGATTCTTATAAATTTGAGTCACTTCTGCATATAGTCTAGAAATGAGACCTTTATCAGAAGCACTGGATATTTTAAAAATTTCCCAGTTTCTTGCTTCCCTTCTAATCTTAACTTCATTATTTTTGATTTTTTAATTTAATATAATCAAAATTGTACATTTTGCATTTCATAACGCTCTCTAGTTCTTCTTTGGACATAAATTCCTCCCTTCTCCACAGATCTGAGAGGAAGACTATCATTTTTTCTCCTAATTTGCTTATAGTATCACTCTTTATGTCTAAATAATGAACCATTTCAATTTTATCTTGATATAGAATGTTAGGTGTTGGTCAGTGCTTAGTTTCTGCCGAACTATTTTCCAGTTTTCCCAGCAATTTTTGTTAAATACTGAGTTTTTATCCCAGATGCTGGAGTCTTTGGGTTTATCAAATATTAGATTACCACAGTCAATTGATTATTGTATCTTGTAAACCTAACCTTTTCCAATGCTGTACTACTCTATTTCTTATCCAGTACCAAATGATTTTGATGATTGCTGCTTTATAATGTAGTTTTAGGTCTGGTACATCTATGCTATCTTCTTTTGCATTTTTTTTCATTACTTCCCTTGAAATTTTTGGCCCTTTGTTCTGACAAATGAATTTTGCTATTATTTTTTTCTAGCTCTATAAAGTAACTTCTTGGCAGTTTGATTGGTTTGGAACTGAATAAATAGATTTATTTAGGTAGAATTGCATTTTTATTATATTAACTCAGCCTACACATGAACATTTGATATTCTTCCAGGATTATAGTATTAATTAAATGAGACAATACTTGTAAAAAAACTCTTTAAACCTTAAAGCATTATATAAATCCTAGCCATCACTTGATCAGACATAAAAAAAACTTTTAAAAACTGTAAATGAATAACTTTTAAAATAATAGTATTTGAAATAATAGAATGTGATTAATAAAATAAAACCTTCTTGAGGGCAGGAGCTACTTCCATTTTGTCTTTGTTAATCCAGTGCTTTGCTTGTAGAAACTAAAGAAAAAACATAAATATCTGTTGAGTTCATCATTTTTTTTTATTTTAATTGTTTCTAAGACTTGATCTCATTTTTGCATATTCCTAAAAGTTGAGTACAGAATAAAACAAATATTAAAAACAAAAGCCCAAGAGATGCTGAGAATGATGAGATTATACAGTTTCTTTCTCTTTCATATTTTATGCCATTTGATACACCCAAAGAATCTAATTTTATATGTGTGTGTACAACATAAATGTGTGTGTATATATACATATGTATAAATGTGTGTACAGTTTTCCTGCCTTATTCATTCAACTATGGGCTCTATGAAAGTTAAATTAGGTTATTACTAAGGTCTCTACTAATTCTAAATCCCAGTCTATGGTCTACAATGACTATCAGTTCTTCCTATCCCTATCTTGGTATTTCTTGACTTAATATTTTGCTTTTCATCCCTATTTATATTACCTGATATTTCATGAACTAGAGGTAGTTGAGTAGAAAAGAGACAGAATACTGTAGAAATCAAAAAAACATATTCAAATCATTCCCTGTAACAATTTCTTCTGTGACTTTGATTGAATCATTTGATCTCTCTGCATTTCAGTCTTTCTCATCTGTAAGAAAGGAGATTAATATCTTGCATCATCTCCCTCACAAGATTATAAGGAAAATGATTGGAGACATTTAAGCACTAGAAAAAACAGAAGCTGTTATTATTAATATTATTATTACACATTTGGGAAAAATTCTACCTCATGGCACCACTTTTTTCAGCCATCTGCTTCAAAAGACTGTGATATAGAAGAACAGAGGTTTCAATCTGTCAAGTTTCATTTTTAATATAGTTACATCAACATTGACATAGCACTGTCCATTTGGAAAGACTTTGGAACTCATTAGCAATTAATTAACACTGTACTAGAGAATGTCACTGAAGCATGTGGGGAGGGAGTGTCAGTAAGGATCTAAGTTTTTTTTCACTTCACTTCAATTCAGGAGTATCCCAGGGCCCCATGAAATACACTTGGAGTTTTGTTTTGATCTGTTTCATTTGATCTTGTCCATTCCAGGGGCAGAAGGTAGCATCCCCACTATACTCAAAACTAGGTCATGGCAACCTTGGGATCAAGATTAGGGATCAGATGGTGAAACTAGGGCAGTCAGGATGCCTGGGAGGAGAGCCCAAAAAGACTCTTGCATTTAGAACCCAATGGGACTGTTCTATAGAGGAACAGAGCTAAACTGTCAATTCCCTTTCTCTTCCCAGATACTAAGGGAGTACAAAGGGAGATTGTGTACCAGGTGTTTGGGAGATGTTTGTAGGTTTATTCTTGCTATATGTTTAAAGTAAATATTCTTTTTGTAAAAGCTAATCTGATGGTTAAATAAATTAGATTGTTAGATGGATTAATAGAACTAGAGTACAAGGGATAAAATTTGGGAAATTCCATTGATGGAGGTTGGAGCCAACTGTAAAGAGACTGGATATTTCCAAATCCCCTTAAGAGTACCAGAAAACCTTAGAGGAGGGGGGAAATATACTATACTTAGCTTTCAGACAGTGAGAATCAGAGTAGTCACTATCACATAATTTTATTGCCATTGCTTAGCATAGTGTCTAGCACACAGTCAGACTTCATAAATACTCTATGTTTATATGTATAGATATATAAATATAGATACATGTGTATGTGAAGATGGGTATAATCATATATATGTATATGTATATATATATCCCTCCATCCATAGGATGGTCAGTCACTGTTTTCAAGAAACCAAATTATATGAAAAAGAAAACTTATAAAGAAAAGTTCAGCTAGAAGGTAGTTTAAAGATTCTGGTGACTGGGTACAACTGCAGTGTAGACCGCAAAATCCAGGGGTCCTTGGACAGCAGTGAGAAATCAAACAGTGATTGGGAAGACCAGAAAGGCCTCATTCAGGAGGCAGTTTTAAGATGCAGTTGCATTTTAAGAGAGGGTTTTAGTTAAACATTTCTGATATAAATAGGTCAGTTAATAATGGATGAGAAATGTGTGCATTGTCCAGGGACACTAATGAAAGTCTCCTTTTCTTTGCTCCCTGGTAGGTTTTGTGGTAATTTCTTTGATCAATTCAGTCTTGGCCATGTCCTTTCATAAGCAGGTTGGTTTATGCTGGCCAGATGTGATTAAACTTTTAACAGTACCATTGGATATAGAAATCCTTTTATACCTCTGGACTAATGGTACCATCCACTTATCCTTCAGGATGCTTTGTACACTTTGCAAACACCAAGTGCTCTGACCACTAACTCATCACAGGTATAATCTGTTTCATGTCCCTGTGATACCCTATTGAATCAGGACTGCACACTTGTGCATTACTAGTCCCCAGTGTAAATTTCCAGCACCATCTGGAACTGGGTTCCCACTGGTCAAGTGACAGAGACAATAGCACCATCTGCTGGTATTTAAAATAAATCACAACTACTATTAACTCTCCATGATATCAGGTTTCTAGATTCAGAACTACAAATGATCATAGAAGTAATATAGTTTAACCTCTTCATTTTATAGGTGAGAAAAAAGGGACCCAAAAAAAGGAAGTGACTTATCATGGCAGGTCTAGTTACATTTTATTGGCTTCCTGCCACTAAGACATTTCCATTGGGCATTTGCTTGAGTGACTTATATGGAGAACCTAGATTTGAGGCACTTTGAGAATCTTGGAGGAAGGAGAGGGACATGATGAGCTATCCCTTCCTTAATCATTCTGCCACATGACCTGCATATAAATAGTCATACAAATTTACAAAGCCAGATGTTATCTGATATTTTTACCTTGCCCATACAAAAAAAGTATATGGGTCAGAGGATTACAGTTTTAAACAGGGAGCGAAATTTTAAAAGGAAGGAAAGGTTATCTAATCCAAACCCCTAATTTTTATACAAGTAAAGAGAGAGAGAGTGAGTTGCTGAAGGTCACATGAGTAATAAGTGGGAAAACTAGGATTTAAACACAAGTCCTTAAATTGTAAATCCAACAATCTTTCCATGACTGTGCTCCACCTTTAAAAAAAAATGATCTGTGGAGAATGATTTCCACTCACATCCATACACAGCAAAATCAGATCCCAAACCCAGATCTGCTATTTATTATCTGTATGACCTAGATCACTTGACATTTCAGAGCCTCAGTTTTCTCATCTGTAAAATGAGGAAATAGGACAAAGAAGGCCTCTAAGACTACTGCTTGATCTATATCTCAGGTACTAAGATTCATTACATTTTAGTCAACAGGATTTGGGTAATATGGCTCTGAAATAACAGGGCTTATTTTTCTAGGTCTCTATCATTCCTGGATCTATATCAACACTGATTAATCAGATTGGATTTTTGGTGTATACCAGATCATTTCTTATATAAGTGATAAAAGATTGGAAACAACATAAAGAATAGCTAAGAAACAGCTAGATAGCCCAACGAATAGATTTCTAGGTCTGGAGTCAGGAAGACCTGAGTTCCAATATGGTGTTGGATGGTTACTAGCTGTGTGACCTTGGGCAAGTCATTTAACCCTGTTTGTCTCAGTTTCCTCATCTATAAAATGAACTAGAGAAGGAAATAGCAAACCACTCCAGTATCTTTGCCAAGGAAACCCCAATGGAGTCATAAAGAATCCCACATGTCTGAAATAACTGAACAATTAGTGGCTTGGTCTGGTGCTTTCCCTCTACTGATTATCTCAAATTTATTCTGTATATTACATACATATAAATATATGTGTGTATCATATATATGTATACATGTGTATGTATGTGTGTGTGTAATCAGATAGAGAGAAAGACATATCTTATTTGTAAATGGTTGTTTACATGTTGTTTCCCCAATTAGACAAGAACTCCTAGAAAGTAGAAACTGTTTTTTGTCTTTCTTTGCATCTCTAGCATTTAGCATAGTTCCTGACATATAATAGGTACTTAATAATTGTTTCTTGACTGACAGACTAACTGGCTAAAAGCTATAGAAATTATTCTTGTGCTCTTCAATCACATTAGGATACAATTTTTAGCTGCCTAAAGTGCTGAACAACACTATCCAACAAAAAACCACCTGAAAGTTGCTTGAAAAGAATTTTCTTGGGGAAAATCTAAGCATAACATTTTTGTGGTTTATCCTCTGCCAGTGGAGTCTCTTCCAAAACCTGAAGACAGCAATAGTTGGGTGGTTGAGACAGGAGGCTGTATTACAAGATGCATTCTCAAAGCTGGGCAAGGAGTCAGAACAGTTCTTTTGATAAGTAAAGCCTAATGCTTTGTCAAGGTGACCATGCTCTTGTGGTCTAATCTCTAGTCTAGAAGCTTTTCTGCACCCAGAATATGGTTGAGACTTAATTCCATTCCCCCTCATTCTTGTCCTAGGTACTATCTCCTATATTAATCAGCAACTGATTGTCTGTATATAGTTTGTATTTCAGCTGTACTGCCATCTGGGACATAAAATTGTTCAAGCAACTGTCCAAAGTTTTCCCTCTTTTGGGAAAGAAACCAGCTAAAAAGCAGACAAATCTGATAATTATCTAAACAGAATCGTATGAAAGGAGATGTTTGTAATTTCATTTAATCATTGTTTTTCATTTACAAATCAGTTTAATTTATATTTATTTATAAAGTATATGCTGTAGAAATGTGTTCTGGTCAAATTTGAAAAATTTTGTATTTCTAATGCCCCAATTCATCATAGGATATTAATTTGGAAAAAGGCAAGAAAAAATTAGATATAACACAAACAGTACTTCATTGCTATAGGACTTCAAAAATAAGGAAGGTATCTAGGAAAACTCATTCATGTTTTTATGCACAGAAATGATTAAATTGGTTATCAAATATTATTGTTCAATATGTTTTTCCTTTCATCAGAATCAAGATGTCAGAGAAAAAGACAGAGAGTCACCTGCCTTCTCCCAAATTCCCCTTCAAACAAATTTTTAGAAATGCCTCAAAATTAACATAAAGACTGGGTAAAACATACTGCAGCCCCAGACAACTTAGAAGATAATCAGGAAATGCCCATATTAATGAAATAAAAGTGGAGCATAATCCAACTCACACTGGAGCCAGAAAGTCAGTTCTTAAACCTCAGTCTAAGCCAACAGCCTAACACAAACCAGCATCAAAGCCCAGTGCTCTGTTCAAGCCAGCATTTAGGCCCCATCCCCCAGGGCAAGCCAACAGCAAGACTCTGGGCCCCGTACAAGACAGTCAGCAATGGACCATGCCTGCCCAGTATAAGCCAAGAGCAGACATTGGGGAAGACTGAATCTGTGGTAGAGACTTCCAAAATTCTCAGCCCATAGACTAGAAGAATGTCAGAAAACTGGTCAGAAGGAGATTATAGGGGGGTATTAGTTGGCACTTGGTGTAGGACTCTATTGCTAAACCCATATAGGGATCCTGGCTGTTATCTCAAGGCAAAGAGGAGCACAAATATATTATAGTTCCTGGCTGCAGGGGAGCAGATACCCTGCTCAGAGTTCCAGGCAGAAAAGAGTGCATATGACTATTCACAGATCAAAGCACAGGTCAAGAGTAGTAAACATACTTCTTAGATCATACCATATTGGAAAAACTAGAAGACCTTCAGAATTAATTCTGAAAACAATAGAACAAAAAACATTAACTTAAGACAGTGTCACCTCAACCCTGGGAACAAAGTCCAGTTTTAATATAAAGTTTGAAGTCAAGAAGTAGTCTGAAAAAAATTAGCAAACAAGGAAAAGATTCTGATCACTGAAATTTTCTATAGTGGCAGAAAAAATCAAAACAAACTCAGTAGAGGACAACAATGCCAAAAAAGTTAGATGCAAAAGCCTTAAAAAATGAATTGATCTCAGGCCCAAAAAAAAGATTTACTGGAAGAGTTCAAAAAGATGAAAAAAAAAACTGAGGAAAGAAATGAAAGTGATTCAGGAGAATCATGAAAGAAGAGCTAGCATCTTGGTAAAGGAAGCACAAAGGAACTTAGTAAAAAGTAGAATTTGTCAAATAAGAAAACTAGTACAAAAATTCACTGATTAAAAATAACTCCTAAAAATAGAATTAACCAAATAAATAGGAGATACAAGATCTTGCTGAAGAAAATAATTCCTTAAAAATTAGAATTGGAAGAATGAAAGCTATTAACTTCATGAGGCATCAAGAAACAACAAAATAAAATCAAAAGAAGAAAAAAAATGAAGAAAATATAAAGTATCTCACTGGAAAAACAACTGACCTGAAAAAAATTATGTAGAGGAGAGATAATTTAAAAATTATAAGACTAGGGGCAGCTAGGTGGTACAGTGGATAGAGCACCAGCCCTGAAGTCAGGAGGACCTGGGTTCAAATCTGGTCTCAGACACTTAACATTCCCGAGCAGTGTGACCTTGGGCAAGTCACTTAACCCCAATTGCCTCAGCAAAAAGCACAAAAAAAAGTATAAGATTACCTGAAAGCCATAATCAACAAAAAATAACCTACACATCATATTACAAGAAATTATTAAGAAAAACTGCCATGATATTCTAGAATCAGAGGGCATAAAAACCTCACAACCATATGCAGAAAAGCAGAAATATTAAACCCATACAATAAAAATAATGTTCAATAAAGAGCTATTGAAACATAGAGCAAAAATTATTTAGAAATTAAATAATGTAATCCTAAAGAATGAGTGAGTCAAAGAGCAAATCATAGAAACAATAAAATCTTTCATTAAAGAGAATGACAAAAATGAGACATGTCAAAACAAAAAATCTAAAAGAGTGATTAGCAAAATTTTGAGCTAATAAATAAAAGTGAGGTTTTATTTTTAAAAATACATAAACCTGGGGCAGCTAGGTGGTGAAGTGGATAGAGCACCAGCCCTGAAGTCAGGAGGACCTGAGATCAAATCTGGTCTCAGACACTTAACATTCCCTAGCTATGTGACCCTGGGCAAGTCACTTAACCCCAACTGCCTCAGCAAAAAGAAAAAAAAATACATAAACCATTGGTTAATTTGACTTTTTTTCAAAGAAGAAAATCAAATTACCAGTATCAAAAAAAAAAAAGGGGATGAATTCTTCATCAAGGAAGAGAAAATTAAAATAATTATTAGAACAATTTTACTCAATTATATGCCAATAAATCTGAGAGTCTAAGTGAAATGGATGAATATTTACCAAATATATATATTACCCAGATTAGCACACAGAAAGAAGAATTCTTAATAACCTTCCTTTAGGGGAAAACACCATCAATGAGTTCTATAAGAATCAGATGTATTCACAAGCAAATTCTACCAAACAGTTAAAGAACAGTTAATTCTGATATGATACAAACTATTTTTTAAATAGGCAAAGGAAAATATAAACCAATTTCTCTAATGAATATTGATGCAAAAATTTTCAATAAAACACCAGCAAAGAGATTACAGAAAAACATCACAAAGATCATATACTATTATTAGATAGGATTTTTACTAAGAAAGCAATAGTGATTCAGTATTAGGAAAACTATCAGCATAATCAATAGATGCAGAAAAAGCTTTTGATAAAAAATCTCAGTCCTATTAAAAACACCAGAGAGCACAGGAATAAATGGAGATTTTCTTAAAATGATGGATGAGTACTATCTATCTAAAACTAATAGCAAGTATTCAATATTATACTAGAAATGTTATCTGTAGCATTGAGAGAAGAAAAAGAAATTGAAGGGATTAGGATTAGGAAACAAATCTATCACTCTTTACAGATTCATATGATGGGATACCTGAAGAATCCTAGAAAATCAACTAAAAGCTAGTTGAAATAATTAACAACTTCATCAAATTCACAGAATATAAAATAAACTCACATTGATTATCAGCATTTCTATATATTACCAACAAAGTCCAGCAGGAAGAGGCTCATAGATAAGCTCAGCCAATATAATAAAATTACAATTCTACCTGTTAATATAGTTATTTAATGCTATGACAAACTATCAAAAAATATTCTATAATTCTAGAAAAAATTAATAAAATTCATGTGAGAGAACAAAAAGTGAAAAATATCAAGGAAATCATTTTTTAATACAAAGGAAACTAGTCTCACTGTACCAAATCTGGGATTACGTTACAAAATGGCAATTCTAAAAATAATCTAGTATTAGCTAAGAAAAGAGTGGTGGACCATTGGAACAGTTTAAGCACACAACATGCAGGAAGAAATTAAATGGTAATCTTGCATTTGATAAACATAAAGATCCAAACTTTTGGAATAAGAGCTCACTATTTAGCCAAAAAAAAAAAAAAATGCTGGGGAGATTGGAAAGCAGTTTGGCAGAAATTGTGTATAGACCAAAGGTTCACACAACTCTGTATAACAAGAGAGTATCAAATTGATAAATAATTTAGACATAAAGATACAGTATTGTATGTTTATAGTGATAAACAAATTAGGAGAATGTGGGACACTCAACTGTCAGATCTATAGAGAAGGGAAGAATTTATAATCAAAAAAGAAATAGAGAGAATTACAGAATCTAAAATGGATAATTTTGATTGTATTGAATTTAAAAGTTTTGTTTTTGTTTTTGTTTTGTTTTTTTTAACAAACAAAACTAATGCAACCAAGATCCAAAGGAAAGTAGAAAGCTAGGAAATAATCTTTATATCAAAAGTCTCTAATAAAGATCTCATTTCTCAAATTTATAGAGAACTTAGTCTAATTTTTAAGAATACAAACTATTCCCCAATTGGTAAATGGCCAAAGGATATGAATAGATAGTTTTCAGAAAACTATCTATAGTCATATGAATAAATGCAAATTAAAACAACTTTGAGGTAACATTTATCAGATTGGTTAATTTGACAGAAAAGGAAAATGACAAATGTTGAATAAGAGGTGGGAAAATTGTAACATTGATGCATTGTTGATAGAGTTTTGAACTAGTTTAACCAATTTAGAGAAAATTGTGAAACTATGTCCAAACATCTATAAAACTGTCCATGACAGTTTTTGATTCAACAATAGGACTCCTGGACCTATATCTCAAAGAAATCAAAAAAAAATAAAAATAAAAAAAGGAAAAAGATCTATATGTCCAAAAATATTTATAGCAGCTCTTTTTGTTATGGCAAAAAAATTGAAAATTGAGCAATTTTCATCAGTTGAGGAATGGCTAAGTAAGTTGTGGTATATGATTGTGACAGAAACTATTATGCTATAAAAAATGATGAACAGGATGCTTTTAGAAAAATCTGAAAAGACATAAACTGATGCAAAATGAAGTGAGCAGAACCAGGAGAACATTGTATAAAGTAACAGCAATATTGTATAATGATCAGCAATGAATGACAGCTATTCTCAGCAATACTATAATCTAAGACAATTCCAAAGGATTCATGATGAAAAATGTTATCCATCCCCAGAAAAAAAAAAAAACTCATGAAATCTGACTAAAGATTGAAGTATAATTTTTTTACTTCATAGTTTCTGAAGTTTATTTTTGTCTGTGTTTTTTATAACGTATCTAATTTGGAAATACATTTTTGACATATTATACATGCATATCCTTTATCAAATGTTTGCCTTCTCAATGATGGGAGATAGAAGAGAAAATGGAAAAAAATTGGAGCTCAAAATTGTTTTTTTAATTAAAAATTGCTTTTACAGGGAATTGAGAAAATAAAACATTAAAACTTTAAAAAGAAAAAAAAGTTTTCCTTTCACAATATGTGGAAGGGTCCTTGTTTTAGCAAAGAAAAAAAAGAGAAAGGAAAAAAGAAAAAAATAACAAGAAAACCAAAGGAAAAAACTTACCATAAGTGAAATTATATTGTTTTGTGGAAGTTTATTCATAAGTAAAAACTGGGGAAAATGGGGAGGGGAGATCAATTTCCTCCCATAACTGATTCATGTTTAAATCCTTATTTGAGAACCATCCAAAAGAATAATGTTATCCAAGAGCTTTAAAGTAAATGAAAATGTAATTATAGGAACAGATACATCCAAATAAAAATTGGCAATAATGGTATATAGTAGAGTACTGGATGTGCAATCAAAAGGACTTAGGTTCAAATCCCACATTTGACATGAGTTTTATAACCAGGAGTGAATTAATTTCTCGGTCTCCATTTCCTCATCTGAAAAATGTGAGTACCTGTATTAAGTACCTCTCCACAGGATTTATGAGAAGTTCAAATGATACTAGACAATTCCATTCATCAAGCACTTATTGCATACTTATTCTCTGTCCAGAACTGTACTCAGTGATAAATATAAAAAGTCCAAAATGACACAATCCCTCAGGGATCTTACCTTCCGATGGGGGCAAACAATGTGAAGATAAATAAGAATGACTGACTACAAAATAACTTTTGGACAAAGTATTAATAACTACATGTGACATATTACATAAAGTTAGTTATTATCATATAAGCCAGTAACTAAACTTTACATACTGACAATTTAATTCAACTACATTCTCTCCCTCCCGAAAAATGTAATGACTTTTGGACAAGGATAAAACAGAAAAATTTGATTCAAAAGTGAGTCCTTCCCCTCTCCCAAAGTTATGAGTAAATTGGTCTTTGACTTAGCATTGACCATAGTCTGCGCCACAGCTATTGAGGCATTTAGCATGAGGCATCCAAAGGAAGCTAGACATTGACATTGACATTATTTTATTGCATTTTATTATTATTATATTATTATATTATTGTAATATGTACTAGTAATAATATATTATTATATTATTATTTTATTTTTTATTATCCATGATGTTAACTTGTCACAGATTTCAAACTGACAGAATTATTTTCCAATAAAAAAAAATCTTTCCAAAGAGAGACATGGCTACTTTTTGGAAACTAGGAAGTCTTGACAATCCCTGTCCTGTTTACCACAGAAGCATGCACTTGGAGAGAATTACAGTATAAAACAGATATAAGCATTGATGGATGTTTGATGTCTACTCTTTTCTCTCTGTGTTGATTTGGAAATTGTAAATCACAGAATTAGATAAAATGTCTTTTTGATCTTGCTAAGTCATCAGTGATGACATAGTTCTATACCTACATAAGCTTGAAAATATACCAGCAATTGATAGACTATATTCAGAAGAAGAATGACTGGTTTGCTTTTGATTAATTTTCATCTGAATACTCTGGGTGAGGGTAGGGGTAGGGAGTAAGAGACTTTATAAGCATGGATAATCTAACATCTGCTAATCTATTGTGTTTTTTCTTTGAAAGTTCTAAAATATCATATGACTTCAAAACAACATTGACAGTTTATTCAAAGAAGAGAAAAAATTCCCACATCTGTCTAAAAACAACTAGACATTATCCATTTACCTCTTAACTGAATGTTTAAAGCATCTGGTCCATAACTGGGTTGTAGATTTGTTTTTATGTTTTAGGGAAATGGTTACTGATCTAATAGAGTGCTTTGAATTTTACATTATAATCATGTATGTTTCTGGTTAAGTTTTAAGAATTGCATATAACATATATTTATTATCTTGAACATGACTCCATGATGAGGAATAATTCTTCTATCTCCCTACTGAGGATTTTAATGAAAATAAAATAGTAATCCATATAATGAGGCAATTAGATTGGATAAAGTGCTGAGCCTAGAGTCAGGAAGACCTAAATTCAAATTCAGCCTCACACAGGTATGTAATAGCTATATGATCCTGAGCAAGTCACTTAGCTTCTGCCTGGCTCAATTTTCTCATCTGTAAAAATGGGGATAATAGTATTTATCTCTCAGATTTATGGTGAAGATCAAATTAGATAGCACATATAGAGAACTTGGCAAACCTTAAAACTATTCAAATTCTATTACATGTTAACGATTGCAAGTTTAGTTTAAAGAATATTAAAAAAGAAAAAGGTGCTGAATCAGAACTGAGGCCTATTTATATCTTTATTTATTTGGCCAATCACCATACAAAAGGCTTATGTGATCCTGTGCTAGTTGCCAAACAAAATTAATTAGATCAACACAATCCATGTACTCTTCCTATATTACCAACCCCAATTCTTGGTTTCTGGTTTTCTGATATTTTGCCTTATTTCAGAGTATTCTGAAAGTCTCAAACAAAATTTAACTAATACATTTTTCATTTTTAAAAGTGTTACTGGTCCCACTCTATATACAGTAAGGAATCAGGATACAGGAAATGTTATAAATTCAAATGAATGGGATATTACAACTTTTAAAAAGTTGATAATATCTAATCTCAGAAGTTATTTATTAACTTGCTGGCTTGAATTCATACTATCTTAGAGTCCATCCATTAAAGCTAGAAATCCCATTCCCAACTCCTTTTCTGACTTTCTGTTTCCCAATACCAAAGGCAGTGCTCTGGAGCAACAAGGAATAAGCATACCAAGTGCACACTGTGCACATAAGTCAAATAGGTAATTGATTAAGAAAATATCTACTCCACCTGATTGCTCTCTAATAGCCTGGAAGCTTTTTAACAGGGAAAAAACACAGTCAAAAGATGCAAAATAAAATAGTCCTGAGTGACAAAAAACATTTATTTAAATTCACACTAAAGCATAAAGAATTAATAAAAAGAATTTTTTTTCATGGTAATAGAGTGTTAGAGCTGGAAGAAATAGAAACATTTAAGTAAGGGTTATGATAAAAAAAAAAGATATCAAGAGGAAACTTGGATGCTAAAGAAGACTAAAATAGAAAAGAGTGCAAAATGAAGTGGCTATGGGTACCATAAACATACTACATATTGATTTTTTTTTTCAGATTCAGCCCTGATGCTGCTTCTACTCCTATTTTCATTATTGTGACCACATACCAATTTTCTACTTTTCCTTTAGGACAGCTAAGTGGTACAAAAAAAGTACTGGGTCTAGTATCAGAAAGACCAGATTTCAAACCTGACTTCAGACACTTGCTAGCTGAGTGACCCTAAGGAAGTCACTTTAGCCCCTGCCTGCATAAAACTGGAAAAGGAAATGGAAAACCATTCCAACATTTCTGCCAAGAAAATCCCATGGATTTTCACAGAGTCAGACATGACTAAACAGTAACAAAATTTTCCTTTGGTTATTTCCTTTCTGAAGCCAATCACCCTAATGCCCTTGTTTCATAAGAATCATGATGGCCTAAGTCATACTTGGATTGGGGGAGGAGGGAAGAGAGGGGAGATTAAACTGAAAGAGAAGAGTGCAAAGAAAGATTTTATACTGAATTGTCCAAATACTACTTTCAGAATACTTATCTCTATTCTCATTATTCATACAAGCTTTCTTCAATACCAGATCAGACATCATTGTGCTTTTTCAAGGCTCCACTCTGTTGTCAACAAGTAAATCTTTTACCTTTTTTTTTAAATTTTATTTGCATAATATATGTGTGGATAATTCTTCAACATTAACCCTTACATAGCTTTCTGTTACAAATTTTTCCCCCCAACTCCCCATCCCTCCCCTAGATGGCAGGATATGCACTACATGTTAATTATGTTAAAATATTGGCAAATCGAATATATGTATACATATTTCCACACTTATCATTGTTGTGCAAGAAAAATCTTATCTACACAAAAGACATATCAGATAAAGGAAACACAATGTAAGCAAACATCAATCAAGGAGTATAAGAATGTTATGTTGTGGTCTGCATTTCACATCCCTCTCTCTGGGTGTATATGGTTTTCTTCAGTGAACAATTGGAAGTGGTTTGAAACATTTCATTGTTGAAGAGAGCCATGTCCATCAGAATTGATCATCATATAGTATTGTTGTTGCAGTGTATAATGATCTCCTGGTTCTGCTCATTTCACTCAGCATCAGTTTGTGCAAGTCTCTCCAGGCCTCTCTGAAATCATCCTGCTGGTCGTTTCTTAGAGAACAATAATATTCCATAATATTCATATACCATAATTTATTCAGCCATTCTCCAATTGAAGGGCATCTATTCAGTTTCCAATTTCTAGCCACTACAAAAAGGGCTGCCACAAACATTCTTGCACATGTGGGGCCCTTTCCTTCCTTTATGATTTCTTTGGGATATAAACCCAATAGAAATGCTGCTGGGTCAAAGGGTATGCACAGTTTGATAACTTTTTGAGCATAGCTCCAAATTGCTCTCCAGAATGGTTGGATCCATTCACAGCTCCACCAACAATGCATCAGTGTCCCAGCCTTCCCACATCCCCTCCAACATTCGTCATTAACTTTTCCTGTCATTTTAGCCAATCTGACAGATGTGTAGCAGTACCTCAGGGTTGTCTTAATTTGCATTTCTCTGATCAATAGTGATTTGGAGCACCTTTAATCTTTTACCTTTTCAACCAACATTTCCTCTACCTCCTGTCTTTAATGCAGACAGGAGCTATTCTGAGAATATAAATATGCTTTGTAACATGTACTTAAGGTTTCTCCTACTCATCTCAGTTTACAAGACCAGAAGGATTGGGTATCCTTCTTGATCCCAGCTTCCTCTCCCTGATCAATTTTCTGCTACCATCCTAAAATGGTATTTTCTTTCTGATTTCAGAAAGTCATTTCCTGACTTTCTACCATACTTATTGCTGTCTTCTATTGACCTCTGGGCCATTCTCATAACTTCTTCAATGACTTTAGTTATTGAACTTTAGTACTACTTGATTCACATCCTATCACCTTCCTTAGATGATTTAATGTTTAATTTTTTTTTTTTTTTTTTTTTTTTTGCTTTTTGCTAAGGCAATTGGGGTCAAGTGACTTGCCCAGGGTCACACAGCTAGGAAGTGTCTGAGACCAGATTTGAACTCAGGTCCTCCTGACTTCAGGGCTGGTGCTCTATCCACTGCGCCACCTAGCTGCCCCGATTTAATGTTTAATTTTGACAACTCCTCTGACAACTAGACCAAGAAAACTCATAAATTTCTCAACTCCATTGAGCTTCACCACCTTACTTCAAACATAATTACACCTGAAATTTCATCATTTCACAGAATTGCGCTGTCTGCAAGTTACAGGACAATCAAAATCCATTGTTTAACCACAAATTACAATCTTCATATCTCTCTTACTATCTCACTCACAACACACCCATATGTCCTTTGATCCCTTGACTCATTCCTCTTCTTCGAGTCCATCTCCTTCACTTTGTCTTCTTTGCCATCATTATTAGATGCCTTTCAATGGGCACCATTTAGTCTCCCCAGTGACCTAAATTGGAAAGGAAAAATGGAAGAAAAAAAAAAGGGGGAAAAATTCCAAAATCCAACATATGTGTTATTAGAATGCAGAGTAAATTAGAAAATAATGTAAATTAAAATGACTTGCCAAAAAAAAAAATTATCATGCTCTTACTAATCCCTTAAATGGCTTCATCCCCCATATTTCTTTCTTTTTCATTTGCTTTCCCTTTTTCCCCTAGGTATCCATAGTTTTTGGCCCTGCCTCTTTCCCACACCTTCTCTTTATTGTCAGTTAAATATCTTATTCTCCTCTATTCTTTAAGCATACTGGGATCTTTTAGCTTAATTAGTAAGACTTGATTCATCCTCCCACTAGACATCCCATAAAATATTCTACAAATCCCTATTCAGACTAAGATCTTTTAAAGAAAATGCACATTTAGAAAGATTATAAGGTTAATTTTGCTACATTAATAGATTCAGAGCAAATAACTTCTATGGTTAAAGGCATAAAAGAGTTTCCACTGTAGCCCACATGCTTAAAACTTTCTGAAATGTTCTCCTTGTGGGCTGAAATGTTCTATATTTGATGTCAAATGAAAAATGATATTTCTGGAACACTTGAGCTAAATCAATTTGACTGGGTTTTTTGAGGTACGTATGAAAAATGGCACTCTAATCCCTTGAAAATTTTTATTTGGTCATTTTTTTTTTAAATTCAATTGAAAATGGTTGAATCTTACAGCTTTATGTGTGGGTAGATTTCAATGAAAAAGGCAATTTTAGTTAACTATAAAAACAAATAATAAGCTGAAGTTAAATGTTTTTGGGTTTTTTTTAATATCCCATTAAGCAAATTGGATTAGATTTCCAGAGATTTCTAGGGTGAGTTTGGCAAGTTTATTCATTTGAGCATTTGGAAATTGATACCATCTAATGACCCATGAGTATAAGACAATGCAAACATAAAGTAACTCTCTTCACTAATTTACAAAGTAGGATCATCTGGGCCAGTTTCCCCATTCTGGAAGTAGCAAGTCGATCTGAAAAGTCTGTCATGTCAAATCTTTTATGACTAGTGTAAACAAGATTATATTAATAAATCAACAAGTATTTATTAAGTACTACTATTTGCCAGGTACTGTGTTATACTCAAGGAATACAATGACAAAAGTGAAACAAGAAGCTTACAATCGAATGAAGACAGAAAAAGGACATACATACATGCAAGAGATAAAGGCACCTGGTGTCAGGCAATTAGGAGCCACTAAAGCTTATTGAGTTGAGGAATGGCAAGCCTATATTTTAAAAGGAAAGTAATTTTGGCTTCTGTATGGAAAATGGATTGGAGTAAAGAGACTTAAGTCTTGAATAGCAGTTATGAAGCCATTTCAATAATTCAAGCAAGAGGTTATGAGCACCTGGTGTAGGGTGTCGTCCTTAGATATGGGAGCGCCCAGAAGTACGTACACAAATAGGGGAAGGGTTAAGGATTATGATCTAGCTAAGGACATAGAGAAGAAATAAGGGTCATTACATATTTCTAGTTTCTGGGTAGAAAGAAAAAAAAAAAACCTGAAATAACTGATATGACACATGATAGGCAAAACTCAAGTAACTGGAGAATGTAGAAAACACTAGCAATTTGTGGGGCAGAGAGATCAGGAAAGAAGACTTCAATGAACTGATAAGGGGAAAGAAAAGAAATTACATTTAATTCATTTTATCCAGAATGGAGCAGAGTTGAAAACTTTTAACAATGTGTGGAATTTCAACATAAACTAGCAATCTTGAATATCTATGCTACCCATTCTTCTCTCCTAGCCTTATCAAGTATATCTGGAAGCCCCTAAGCCATACTGATAGGAAGTGAAAGTAAAAAGATTAAGAGAGAAAAAATACATTTGCAGACATCAACATTTGTAATATCTAAAAAAGTAAAGTTTTACATTTACTGTACTAGGGGAGAGAGAGAGAGAGAGAGAGAGAGAGAGAGAGAGAGAGAGAGAGAGAATTAGAGGTGTTACTAGTAAACACACATATTATTTATGATGATCTTTGTTTCCAAAACCCAAGTAGGATAAGGGACAAGGATTTTTGTCTACTTTGCTTAGTTGTTGTTCTCATTCAACTTTATTTGCATATCAGTCAAATATGGACTTGAAGAACTAAGTTAAAAAATACATTCTACTTTTGACTGGGAAAACATACATTAAAAACTCACTCATACAGTTCAAGACAGGACTCAGGAACCAGGTATTATTTTGAATGACTATTAACTTACAACATGAACCTAAAATAATTTTTCTAGAATGCACATGTGTGAGTGTTTCAAGTGCTACCCCTCCATAAATATGAAGATATATTTCATCCTCATAGAATTATGTTCATCTGCTTCTCCTCCTCAAAAGATCAGGCTAAATGAACCATGAATGTTTTATAAAATTAAAAATAAAGGATTTTATTCATTTATGAGTTCAAGCTTATCGATATTAGGTGAGTAATTTTAGTCTTTTTGTATTTCTCCCTCCACACCAATTCTAAATCCCTTCAACTGGACTTTTTTTATTACTTGCTCAAATTTTTCCATTATTTAGAAAAGAGGTGAGAAATTTTTCCAACCTCATATGAAATTCTCAGGATGTTCTCTGTAAAACCATAGAATGGGGATTTGATCATCAAAGGATAATAAATGCCCATTTATACTGGGGTTTATATGGATGGCACTCAAAGTAGCTACTCATGAGCAGCACTCAAAGTCTTTTAAGTAGAAATTGGGAGGTGGCAATTGGAGGTATTGAAGCTGATCAATTAGTTTGTAAATATTTTCTCTGGGGATGATTTTTTTGGTCTTCACTTGAGACTACTGCCCTAATATTATAATCCAATTGGTCTCACTGCATCCATTCTCCATGTAACTACTAAGTAACTAAAATAATTTTCCTAAGTTACAGGTATGAGTTTATCACTTCCTAAATCAGTTGATAAACATTTATTGAGCATCTTTTCTATACCAGGCACTGTGTTAAATACTGGGACTATCAAAAAAACAGTCACATACTAACTGGAGAGACAGGGGGAGAGCAGTATGCATAAAAATTATATGCACATTAAATAGAAATCATTTACAGAGGGGAGGCACTAGAATTAAGAATCATTAGAAAAGGCTTCCTATAGAAGACAGGATTTTAGTTCAGATTTAAATGAATTTAAGGAAGTCCAAAGTTGAAGATAAGGTAGGAGAGTATTCTAGGCATGGGAGACAACTAAAGAAAGAGCCCAGAGTCAGGGATAGAGTGTCTTGTTTGTGGAATAACAAGGAGGGCAGTGTACTTTTTGTTTTATCATAGAGTTATGGTGCATAGTAAGGTGTAAGAACACTAAAAAGCATTTTGTTATAAAGGTCTCTGAATACACAAATAAGGCATTTTTTTTTTTTAATTCTGGAAGCAACAGGGAAACATGGGAGTTTACTGAGTTTGGGAGTGATATGGTCAGATCTATGCTTTGGGAAAATCATATAGTGGCTAAATGGATGATGCATCGGAATAAAGAGAGAGACAAGCAGACCCATCAGCAGGCTATTTTGTTAGTCCAAGTGGTGGCAATGTCAGAGGGAAAAAGGCAGCATTTAGGAGAGATGCTGCAAAGGTGAAATTGATAGGTCTTAGCAACAGTTAAATGGAGGGGATAGTGAGAGACAGTGAGGAGTCCAGAATGACAGCTAGTTTGTAAGACTAAGGGCCCAGGAGGAGGGTGTTGATCTTGACAGTAACAGGGAAATCAGGAAGTAGGTGCAGGGAGGATATTAAGAGAAAAAGATGTTTGGTTGAATAAATTGAGTTTAAGATATTTACTAAACATCCAGTCAAAGATATTGGAAAGACAATTGAAGATGTGAGATTGGAGGTCAGCAGAGATTTTAGAACAAGATAGATCTATTTGAGAATCATCAGCATAAGAAATAATAAATACTTGGGAGCTAAAATCCACAAATGAAGTAGTAAAGAGGGGGAAGAAATGAGAGTTCAAGACAAAACGGTTAGGGACACTTATGGCTAGAAAGGAGTAATCTAGAAGATGATCCAGTGAAAGAAACAGAAGAGTGGTCAGAAAGATAGTAGGACCAAAAGAGAATGGCATCCTGAAAACCTAGAGAGAAGAAAGCATCAAGGTGAGAAATACCCAGCAGTGTCAGAGACTGCTAAAATGTCAAGGAAAATGAGGATTGAGAAGAGGTCATTGGAGTGGACCACAAGAATTTTCACTGGAACATTCTCATGCCTCCAGGTTAACTTACAACCTCCTCAGCTAGGCACTTAAAGTCCTTCACAATCTGACTATAGCTAACCTTTCCAGAATTATTTCCTATCACTCCTCTTCATGTATGCCATATATTTGGAAACTATCATACTTCTTGTTGATTAAACTCTGAACTCCCATCTCTTGACTATGAGCCTTCATGCAGACTAGCTCCCATCTGCTGACCACTGCTCCTTGGAATTCTTTTGCTACTTTCATTTCTAGTGCCACCCCTTCAGAGGCTGTGTGTGTGTGTGTGTGTGTGTGTGTGTGTGTGTGTATTGCTTATATATTGTATTTATTTCTTGTACTTATCTGTGAAGGTGTTGTGGTGTGCCCTAGCAGAGTGTAAGTTCTTGAGAACAGGGACTATATCATTCATGTATTTATTTCTACTCAACGGTTGAAAAGTATGTGATCTCCAATAAGCTCTTACTAATTCTTGTTCATTGATTCAGAGATTAATTAAATGCTTGTTGAATTATTGAATGTTTTGAGTAAAGCATCCACACCAAGACATCCAACTCTTTTTAATGAAAATAAATAGAAGTCATCTAACTCCACAAATTCAATTCAAGTGACAATAAATTAATGTGTGATTTAACATGGCTTACATAAAAAGGACAAATAGGGGATATGACGCTCTGGTGAGACCCCATCTAATGCAAGGCTATAGCCATGACTAAAGGACCGAGTTGAGGTGGGGGGAGGTTGAGGAAAGTGAAAAGGCTGAAAGATGTGAATGAGAGGTCACGTCTTAGATTGCTTCCCTTCCTTTTTTTTTTCCTCATAACCTATCTTTATTCCCCCCCCCCTTTCTCCCTACATCACCCTATGCCATTCTACACACACACCCATGTACATCCTCAGGATTACTGAAACTCAAAGGAAGGAAATCATGGTGCTAAGATTTCCCAACAGTAGGTGGGATACAACTAACAATTAATTTCAGTCTTTTCTTTGTCAGTAAGGTTTTGCAGTAGATAGAATACTAGATCCAAAGTCAAGAAAACCTGAGTTCAAATGTGACCTCAGACACCTAGATCACTAGGTAAGTAACTTAACGTACCATAGTACCTTATATAAAATGAGAATTGATAGCAGCACCTGTCTCCCATGGTTATTGTGAAGATAAAATGAAATAATATTTGTAAAGGGTTCTCCATTCCTAAAAGTTGTTATAAATGCTAACTAATAGTATTATTATTATCATTGGCCATCTATTGCCTTGGGATTTTGAAAAAAAGGCTCAGGGCAAGCTATGAACAGGAACACAGAAGTTACAGCATCATATATGTTGTAGCCCCTCTGAACAACACACACTCCATGCGGGGAGGGTCTTTTTTTAAAAAAAAAATCTGTATTGTTAGTGCCTAGTGAATTTCCTGGTACATATTCAGTTCTCCAGTTGTTTATTAAGCACCTACTATGTTCCAAAGATAGTGTCAGGTGCTGTAGATAAAAGCAAAAATAAAATGAAGTTATCTTTGTCCTCAAAAAAATTATTTTTTTTGTAGAATAACAGCTTGTATACATTTAAGTAAAATACAAAATATGTACTTTGTATATAAGTACTGGGGGAGAAAGAAGAGCATAAATCTATTTATAAAAGGCAAAGTAATATTAGAACGGGGATTGCAGTAGAATGGAAGGGTAGGAAAAAGTCATGTAGGGATGGGACTCAATGGATAGGTATGACAGAAAAGAGAGAGCTAATAAAAGCATGGAGTTTTGGCCCAAGTATCCTTAGAATTCTAAATATAGTCATAGGATAGTACATTGTCATGCTGTTCATAACAACAAAGGTTATGATAATGGATGGGGAGAAGGTTGAGTAAGTGGGGAAGGGCTATGGGTCAATGTCCCCATCCTGCTGAATGGGCAAGATTTTGTCAGGGGAAACAGTCTGAAGACCAGGCTGGACCATTCTGACTCAAAACTTATTCCAATTATCAGTAAATTATTCTGCTTTTCTCCCAACATGATATTAGGCTTAGAAGGGGCTTAATAAATACTTATGTATTGCTTGATTAGTTTTCAGATCTTGTGGGAGAACTCTGCCAACTTCAAGTCAGTTGACGGAGGCTCATGCATATAAATGCCAGAGTTGAACAATCTTTGTGCAGACGTTAAAAATATCCTAATAGTTATTTTAAAACTTCTTTTTTTATGGTTGAATTAAAGTATTAATATGTAAGTTCTTCCTTCATAAGCTCATTGAAGATGCTCTCAGGGCTGATGTACACATAAACAGGTTCCCATATGATTTTGACCCATCTGCCATAGCTCTATATTTGTAAGGCTTTTTGATCTCTGTAATTTGGAAATTGTAACCACTCAGTAAATGACATCTGTTAAAAAGATTCCTCTAAAGTTTTTATGAATTAATATTTATTAGTTGAGTTCTCCAGGAAACTTTGACATCTATATTTATTATCTGTCAGTCTATATATGATGGCAAGCTTCTGCTGCATCATTATTATTATCAATATTATTTTGTGGATATTGGTAAAGGATAGTTATTCAGGTATGGATTGAACTAGATGGCACTTGCGTTTTCCATTCCTAAACATCTGTGGTTCTAATTCTGACTTGAGAATTATTCCTATTCAATTGTGTTTATTAAACTCATCCCAAAGTTCTAATTCATCATCATATCAGTTTGCTCTTCTTCCTGGTTTTGTGTCATATGCAAATTTGATGGTCATTCCATTTCTGCTTTCTTCCAAATCATTGAAAGTATTAAACAAAACAGCTCCAAGAATATCTTGGGAGTGTTACTTTATGTGATCACATGGCTTGGTTTAGAGCAAAAACAGAGGTTTGAGGATGTACATGAAATAGGTGCTCGAGAAGCTGGTACCAGCATGTGATTTATTACTTTTCAGTGAAGCAAATCACAGAAACATAAAGTACAAACATGTATGAATACACACATACACACACACACACACACACATCCTTTCTTTAACAATTCAGATATAGATTTGGCCACACACAGGTTCAGGCTCAACTACGTGAGAGACAGAGACATATACTATGCAAAGATCTCTGTGGGTGTACATGCTTGGATAGTCTGAGCAAGGAAGTTTTATACCTTAAATATAAACTTGGTTGAGAACAAGTAATTGATGCCAGATATGACAGGAGTCATTCCTAATCAAACCTAGAAGTGGTACAGAAATTCCCCTGGGTCATTTATCAATACCAGATTTGAGTGGGATAGTTTTCTATTTGGGACCAGTGAGAATTCAAATTGGTAATTAGGACTCAGGAATGGGTGTTGGCTGCAGCCTCTGAATTCAGACGAGAAACCTTATCCAATTATGAGCTATGTTCATTCACATGTTTGACACAGAGTCAGAATGAGTCAGGATAGTAGAAAAGTATGAGCTATCTGTCATTACTTAAATGTTTATGTCCATTAGGACAACTGAACCTGTGATTCCATATAAGAGTCTTATCACTTATAGCTACAATATCAAACTACAGAAACATAGCCACAGAGAGAAAGACAGAGACAGAGAGACAGAGACAGAGCAGAGAGACAAAGACAGAGAGAGAGAGAGAGAGAGAGAGAGAGAGAGAGAGAGAGAGAGAGAGAGAGAGAGAAAGGAGAGAAGAGATGGACAGAGAAGGAGAGAGAGTGGAGAGAGAGGAGAAACAAAGAGAGAGAAAAGGAAGGAAAAATAAAAAACAGAGATAAATACAGGGAGAAGAGGGAGGGAGAGAGAAGATAGAGACAGAAAGAAAAACTGACAGAAAAAGAGAGGGAGAGGAAGAGAGAAGAGAGAGTTATAGTTACAGTTATAGCCATAATTATATATATAGTGTCATAGCTATAACTATATATCTTGCTGTTCAGTTGTTTTGGTTGTATCCAACTTTTGTAACCATACCTGGGGTCTCCTTGGCAAAGATACAACAATAATTTTCCATTTTCTTCTCCAGCTCTTTTTACAAGTGAAGAAACTGAGGCAAACAGGATTAAGTGACTTGCAAAGGGTCACACAGCTAGTCAATATCTGAGGGCATTTTTGAGCCGGGAAAGATGAGTCTTCTTATGTCAGGCTGGTGCTCTATCTACACAGCTGCCTTAATTAGATGTAATTATTTTTACAGTTATATTTATAGCATCTAGTTACCACAGTGAAATGAGTAGTGGGTCTGGAGACAGGAAGAGTTGAACTCAGCTACTTAACCTCTACTTGACTCAGTTTTCTCATCTGTAAAATTAGAATGAAAATAATATTTACCTCTCATCATTGTAAGAATCAAATGAAATATTTTCAAATTACTTGGCCAGTCCCTGGCACATAGCAAGCACTACATAAATGTTAGAATACATATCTATGTATACATATATTTGTATATCACACATATTCCATATATTATGTTTATCACAGTTATTCTGTTAGAGACTTCCTTCCAAATATTCATGAATATCTCTTGGATCCAGTCATTCAGCCAATTCAGAATCTTTATATCTATACTAACATTTAATTTACTTGTCGGTCTCTTCCATAAGATTAGCATGAGACATTATGCCAATTCATTGTTCAAATTAAGATAAATTATATCTCCTCTGATCAACAAAGCTAATGGAAATGAGGCTAATAAAGAATAATCCTATTCATGATGAAGCCAAGATGGCCCCTTGTGATCAAGTTCCCTAGTCAAAAACTAAAAACTACTTTCAGGGAATCCAAGACAGGTCTATATTATATAAAATCCCACTTTATAACTATGGTGTTACAATGAGGTTTTGAAGTATTTGCTGACAATTCTATGAAACTGCATGAAAAGCATATTGGTTATTGTTCCTATTCTGATGATTTACATCAAAACTTTAAATAAATATTTTTGATAAAGACAGAAATGACAGAAATTTAGTTACTGTATTACTGAAAAATTCCCAGATGGCTAAAAATAGAAAGCAATCTACTCTATCTCCAAAATTAAAATTCCCCAAATTTCTTCCACAGTATGTCTTGAATTATAATGGAAAATATCCTTCAAGCAGAAGTTGTCAAATATTATCTTTTCCTGGACCTATTATAACAATCATTTAATCCCACCACCTGATTCATAGCAAGGTAAGCAATATATTTGATAAGTTCATGAAACATAAGGATATCAAGTAAGAATTGTTTATTTATCAGGATGGACATATGCGTAACTAATTTTTTCTAGGAAGACAACCTCTTTCAATGAGATATCTTTTTTCATCTCCCTTTCTAATTTTTTGTGGAATTAAAAGAAATTCAAAAAATTTGCCAAGATAGAGAGTACAAGCAGTCTCCAATTTACAAATGTACTGTTTTCCAAAAATTCATTTCTGAATTTGTCCTTTGGAACTTAGAGTGCATTTTCCCATAGAAACAATTCTAAGCATTGTGGTCAGGTTGCCAGACCAATCCACAAAAGCTTATTTAACCCAAAATGCACTGTGCAATTAATAGAACTTACTCACCATGTGTAAAAATGTTGGTATGAGAAAATCATTTTAGAGTTTCAAAACAGAGTGCCTACAGTATACAACTACTGATGTAATATCTCTTAACAATGAGAATTCTCTTAGTGATCCACTCCTATAGCTAGCAGAAGTAGTAGAGATCTAGGATAGATAAATAAGAAGTAAAAAGGTGAGGATTCTCCTGAAAACAGGCTTGAGGACTACAGACAGGGACAAATGTGGGAATGATAGACAGGAACAAAGGATAGGGGATTTAAAATATGAAGGATGGGATAAAAGGTTGGGCATATGGAGAAAAGAGAATAAGGATGAAAATAAAAGGATTGAGGAAGGGACTTGCTATTTTTATACTGAGCATGGAGTCAGGGGTGGAGGGATTGATGAAAAATGATGACAGATTTTTTTTCTATTGCTTATTCCTCCCTCCTGCTTTTCTTCCATTCATTCCATGTTTAAAATATATTCCCTATTTATGCCCAAAAGGCAAGCAAGCTGCATATACACTTTGGTTCAGGAAGATCACTAGGTGAGATAAAGATCTACAAATACAAAAATGTTTATAGCAGCTCTCTTTTTGTGGTGGCAAAGAATTGGAAATAGAGGGGATGCCCATCAATTGGAAAATGGCTGGAAAAAGTTGTGGTTTACGAATATGATGGAATACTCTTGTTCTGTAAGAAATGATGAGCAGGCAGATTTTGAAAACTCCTGGAAAGACTTACATGAACAGTGAAATGAGCAGAACCAGGTGCCTACTCAATCACCCAAATACTTATAAAACACTATGTGCTAAATACTGTGCTAAGCACTGGGGAAATAAGGAAAAATAAAAAAAAAAAACTCTCTGCATTAAAGAGTTGTTATTCTAATGGGGAAGATGTAAATAATTAGATATATACAAGATCTATGTACTCATCTCTCCCTTTCAAAATCATCTTCATTTAAGGTCTATCTTAGTGACCTCCTCTTCCATGAAAACCTTCCTAATCCATGCAGCTGAAAGTACTCTCTTCTTCCTCAAATGTTCCCAGTGAAGAACTAAAAAAGTAGGAATAAACACCATTCATTATTAATATGATCTAATATAAGAGCATCATTCATTTAGATATGTAAAATACCAAAAAGTTAGCCTTCAGTTATTTCCTAGAATTATATTAAAATCAATAATAAAAAGACGCTAGAGCATTTTTTCTTTTTTCTTTATCCTTTTAGATAGATAGATAGATAGATAGATAGATAGATAGATAGATAGATAGATAGATAGATAGATAGATCTGTGTGCATACATACATTTATACAGTAGAATGTAAGAATCTTGAGGGAAGGGACTCAGCATTTTTTGTCTTTGTATTTCCAGTGCCTAAATCAATATGTTACACACACACACACACACACACACACACACACACACAGAGTACTTAATATTTGTCAGATTAAGTTCCCCTTCACCATTACAATTGGTAAGATTAGATTATTATTGAAGGTGAACAGTACAACTGCTGGAGGAAAATGTGGAGTCCATAGCAACTCTGTCTCTGCTCCAAAGGAAGTCTGTTATAAATTCTGGATCTGTCACGTTTAAATTCACAATGATTGATTTGCTCATCAAACCCACTCTTCTTTTTACCATCACTCCCTCTTCAGTGGCATCTACAGTCAAGCCATCTCTCAAATTCTAAGCTTAGCTGTTGCTTATATAACACTTTGAGGTCTGCTAAGTGTTTCATATGGGCAGCTAGATGGTATAGAGAATAGAGCACTGGACTTGGAATCAGGAAGACTCATTTTTGTAAGTTCAAATCTTGCTTCAGAGACTTATTATCTGTGTGCAAGTCACTTAATCCTGTTTACCTCAATTTCCTCATCTGTAAAATGAGCTGGAGAAAGAAATGGCACATCAATAGTTCTGCCAAGAAAACTTCAAATGTGGTAATAAAGAGTGAGACAGGACTGGAAGTCTCAACAACAAAAAGTACTTGATTTACATTATTTCCTTTGAGCTTTAAAACAACCCTGGGAAGGGGCAACTAGGTGGTGCAGTGGATAGAGCACCAGCCCTAAAGTAAGGAGGACCGAGTTCAAATCTGGCCTCAGACACTTAACACTTCCTGGCTGTGTGACCCTGGGCAAGTCACTTAACCCCAATTGCCTCAGGGGGAAAAAACAATCCCGGGAGGTATATGTTCCAAGGACTGCTAAAACCATATTGCAGATGAAACTTTCCCAGACAAGTGAAGGAATTTGGCCAGATTTACATAGCAATGTAAGAGGTAGGATTTGAAACCACAGAAAGTTCAGTCCTTTTTTCAACACCTTCTACTATTCTCTGGTTATCTTTAACCACTGCTTCTACTTCACTTCACTTACCCAACCAGTTATCAATTCCATATTAGTGCTAAAGTTCATTCACTTTTGTTCTTGATCCACCTACCTCATTATAAGTGCATATTCTTCTCAAGAAGATAAAATGTTCAATCCATGTCCATTCAGACTATGATGATGATGATGATGATGATGATAACAAGCATGTATGTCACACTTGAAAATTTGCAAAAGATTTTATATACATTATTTCATTTGATCCTCAGTTTTAATTTTGCAGATGAGTAAAGTGAAGTTGAAAGGTTAAATGACTTGTCCAGCATTACAGTTAGTGTCTCAGGCAGGATTTGAACTTATCTTCTTGACTTTTAAGTCTAGCGCTCTATCCATCAAGTTTGGTGGCTGTCTATACGGTGTGTTCCAAAAATCTTGGTGTGCTTTCAAGTTTTTATAGCTTAAAACTATACCAAGATGGCCCAGTGGATAGTAGTACTGACCCTGAAATCAAGAGGACCTAAATTCAAATCCAACATCAAATACTTACAAAACTATATAATCCTGAGCAAGTCACATAATCCTAATTGCCTCTAAAACATTAAAAAAAATTGTACCAATCAAATCCTTAGTTTCTTTCCAGGTTCACCGGAGTTGTCATGTCTTCTGTGGGGTCTTTTCTGGCCTCCTAAGTTGCCAGAGCTCTCTCTCCCTTATTATTAACTTGCATTTATTTATCTATATACATATTAGAGCCATCTGAGTCCAGTGGCAATATATAGGTCAAGAAGACTGGAGATGGCTTTGGATAAAATGGGAGACCTGGGCCTTTTTAAGCTAAGGTCTTCAACAGGCCTCAGTTTGACTGAGGCTGCACCCATTCAGTAATTGAGGATAGGTAGCAATTCAGGCAAAGAATCTCTTCTTTCACTTAATTAAATCTAAAAAAAAAAAAATCTAAATCAATGAATCAGTGAATCTGGGAGGGGAAGACCTTCAGAATTTCTGGCCAAAGCAGAAATGACTGCTATTTACATTCAATCTAAATCAAACAGGACCTAAACAATGACCAAATGGGGCTTGACCTAGGACCTCTTGGGGGCCAACTAGAATCAGATTGGTTGTAGATGTTTTCTAAATGTTTTAAATAATACTAGTAATTTTAATACAGCTTTAAATTACAATTTAAGTTCTAGTGATGAAATTCTCCATCCTTAGATTTCCCCATAATCCCCTTTGATATCTCCTTATTTGTAATTCTATGAAGAGGCCAATTTATATTTTGATTGGTGTTGCATTTAATGTACAAATTAGTCTGGATTAATGTTGACATTTTATTATATTGTTTTGACCCAGCTATGAACATTAGCAATCTCTCTAAATTACTCAATTTATCCTTTATTTCTATCAAAATTTCTTTGCATTTTTATATAAATCTTCTGCATATTTTAGTAAGATTATTTTGGAGCATTTTGTATATTTTAATTGTTATTGTAAAAAAGTAATTATTCTATTCATTTTTCTTTTCTTCTATTAATCATTTTGAAATATAAATGATCCAATCTTAACAAGTTTTATCTTGTTTTAATTGTTTTGTGTCTTCGAGGTTTTCCAAACAATCACATTGTCTTCCAAGAGAGATATTTTAATGTTTTATTTCTTAAAGATTATATATTGAATTTCTGTTTACTGAAATATTACTAAAGCTAATATCTCTACACTTAAGATAAATTATATTGGATAGCCCTATTTTTAGTGAAAACATCTTAATATTTCTCCTTTACATATAATGCAAATTGTAGAGAAAATTCCAGGACTGGCAGAAAGCCAATGAAAATGCAGAGTCAGGAGATGGAAGGTCTTGCTCAAGGAACAGCAAGGAGACCAGTGTCACTGAAACTCAGAATAAGTTGAGCGAATTAAAGTAAAAGAAGATGAAGAGGTAGGAAGAGGTCAAGTTATGAAGGACTTCAAAATCCACACAGAGGATTTTATATTTTATGCTGGAGGGCATAAGGAGCCCCTGAAGTTTATTGAATAAGGAAGTAACATGGTCACTGTTAAGGAAGATTAATTTGAGAACTGAGTAGAAGGTGGGCTGGAATGAAGGGGTTGAACCAGGGTGGTTGAAATGTCAGAGGAGAAAAGAGGATATAATGAAGAGATTACTATGGTAAAAATGACAGGACTTGACAACTGATTGGATATGGGGAGGTAAAAGAGAGCAATTGAGACCAACACCTAAGGTGAGAACCTGGGTGAGTGGAAGGATAGTAGTACCCTTGATAAGAGAAGATTTAAAAAAGAAGAAGACTTGAAATAAAATATTTAATTTAGTTTTGGATTTATTGAACTTAAAATGTCTATATCTAGATGTACAATAGGTAGCAAAAGATTTGAGATTAGAGATCAGGAGAGAGCTAAAGATTAGATAAATGGACCTGAGTATTTTGGAGCAAATGAAATCATCAAGTGAAAGAATATAGGAGAGGAGAGGGGAAATGGAAAAGAACTGGGCAGGTTGATGTGTAGTATGAAATCATCTAGTGGACAGAGAGTTAAGATTAATAAAAGGGTAGAAATGACAGAGACAATCTACTGAGAAAGACAGGATGGAATGGGCTCACTTGTGCATGTACAGGCAATCTTGCCTTTACAAGGAGAAAGACAACCTCTTCATGTGAAACTGGGGGGAAGGAGAAGATAATGGAAGATAGCATCTGAGAAACAGGGGAGAAAAGGGAAATGGACTCAATTTTTTCCAATGAAATACAAAGCAAAGTTCTCAGCTGAAAAGGTCAGGGAGGCATGGGAGTTTGAGGGAAAATCAAAAGGTTTGAAAAAGCTGATAAACTAAGGAAGTATAAAGATAGGAATATATGGTTCAGACAATAATACAGTGAGCTGAACTGAAAGAATAGTTATAAATGGTTCAATGTTGATATAGCATTGGGTCTCAAATAAAATATTCCAAAGACTTGTAGTTGGCCTTAGGCTGTTTAATATATTTTTCAATGTCTTAGATAAAAAGCATTGATTCATTAAATTTTCAGAAAACACAAAATTGGGAGGGTTAGCTAATATAGAGTGCAAAGTGCCTGGCACATAGTAGGTACTTAATAGATCTTTATTGACTATTGATATAGTCAGAATCCAAGATTCTAGAACATGGAGTTGAATCTAATAAAAGAAAGTTTAATAAATCCAAGAATAAATCTTAAACATGAATACAAAAAACCCAAAAAAACCTAGTTTCACAAAAATAAGATGGGGGAGAGAGGGGCAGACAACAATTATTTTGAAAAAGATCTAGGGTTTGGTAGACTGAAAGTTCAATATGAGTCAGAAACATGGTGTATCAGAAAAAAAAAAAACTTAGTGAAATTGCAGGTTGAATTAAGAGGGTGTTTAGCTTCTAGGAACAGGAAGGTAACAGTTTTGTTGAACTGGGCCTTGTTATGCTTCCTCTATAAAATCATGTTCATTTCTGGACATCATAGTTTAAGAAGGATAGTGATAAGCTGAAAATTATCCAGAGAAGAACAGTCAGGCTGAAAAAAAGGATCATTAGCCCATATCATATATATCATTCTTTGAAGGAATTAAACATGTTTAGTTGAAAGAAAACAATTCCTCTTCAGGGAGGACACCATATTGTAGAATCCATATTCTTCCTACCTTGAGAAGCTGTAAAACTGAATCAACAGCTTTATCCTATGGCTCTGAACTCCCAGCCAAATACCAATTTTAAATCTATATTTCTCCCCTCATAGGAGGCTGTTCTTCAGCTGCCTACCAATATTAGCAATCAAGTACTTAAGAACTTTTATCACAATTGCTGGCTTAAGAGACAAAAGTAACCATTTAAATACAGAAATATAATTCTCTTTTTTTTTTCCAAAGTAGATTAAGTCTTTCACTTCAGGCAAAGGCATAGGGTTTAAAGGCAATACACCAAATTAGTTTCAGGAACTCACAATCTCCCCTGTGTCTTGTATAAAATTTAATCAGGCTGCCTTAGTAATAGAGGTCCCAGAGTATGGTAGCTATCCTCCTGCCCTCCATTCTCTTATTCTTTCATAGCTTCTCTGCATCTCTTCCCCACGATCTTTTAGAATGGAAAGATTTAGCTTGTCAGTCAAAATCAGTCCCTATCTGTCAAAAAATAGATTGAAATTCCCTTTGGAGATAAAGGAGAATGCTGAGAAAGCTCCAGGGACCAACCAGCAGGCATCCCTCTCTAGTGCACTGTTATATTACTCTTTAGAAAAGCAGATTTTATAAATATTACCAAATCCTAGAATCTGACTTGGAAAGGGAACTGATTCAACTTATACTGAAATAGAAGTGTTCTTTCCACCATCTCTGACAAGTGGTTATTTCATCTCAACTAGAAAACTTTCAGTTAAGAAAGCAACCACTGCCATCAATGGCAGTCCACTCCATTTCTAGATAAGTCAGTCAAAAAATGTGAATAGATAAATAGATAATAATTGTTAGGAGGGTTTTCCTCACATCAAACTTAAATCTTTTTATTATTTCCAGCTTTTCTCCTTATTTATTCTGTTCTCTGGGGTCAAGCAGGTTAGGTTGAATCCCTCTTGCACAAAGCAGTCGTTCAAATATTTCAAATTAGCTATCATATCCTCCTCAGGCTTCTCTTCTTTTTTTGTTTTCTGCATACCAATGACCTTTTATTTATTCACATTCAGCTAGTAATTCAACTAATGTTTATAGAACATGTTTCAATTTCTTGAAGCTAAATTACTAACAAAGATTTTTAGTTAGCAAATATCTTACAGTTGGAGGGACTGAATATATGGGACATTAACAACAGAGGCAAACTGGTTTAAATAATTTCTGGGGTTTTTTTTCTTTTTTTCATTTTATCCAAATCCAAATACTCAATGAGTAATGGGAATTTTTATTGATTTTCCTCTGATGTCGAATTTTTCACTTTTAAACTGTTTTGACTTTGTATGAACACAAAACCAAAATGCACAGAAATCTGTCCTCGTGACTTTACCAATCCACTTATGTACGTAACTATACTTCCCCTATCCCATCCTCCTTCTTCCTTTTCCCAATACAACCTAGGATAAACTAATCCAATTTGGGCAAGTCAACTCAACCACTAAATTCATCTTCATGGAGTATATGAAAACAGTTAAGTACATTCATTACTTTTAAAATTCAAGAATGGTCTCTTCCACCTCTGTCTCTGCCACCAGCTCTAGTTCTCTTTTCACCAGAATTAGTCCCTCTTTTGATCTATTCACAGTACCCCCCAAAAAAGAGAGCTTTAATAGAAGTTAAATAAAAGTTTAATAGAATTGTATGGAAGGGAATTAGCAGTTAAGTGAAAATTTTGGTCTTATATTCTCTATTATCACCAAGATATTTCTGGCAAACACAAATATACCCTTGGTTTCCATCTTTGTATGACCATTAACAAACTTAGACTTGTCAGCCAGAAAATGAGCCATAAAGGCTAGGTCACAACCACAAAGCAAATAAATGAATCATTGAGATTTTTTATGATAGGTCTTATTTGGATAACAGCCATTATGAAAAAGGTCAACTAGATTTTTTTTTCTCCTCCTAGGAGACTGTACTCCCTAAAAATGCCTAAAAGTCCATCTTGACCATCTTGAAGACCTTCAAAAGTTTCTAGACATTGTTAAATTGGTGCACTTTAAGAAATGTCTAAACTAAATGTGTTCTCCCCAAAACAGTGTTTTTCAAAGTGAGAGTAAAAGTGTATTCTTGACTTTTCTGGCGTGATGACCCCAGCTGGATAATGTCAATAACTATTTCTTGATATTACAATAATTTACTTAGAAATTCCTTCTTTTATATGTCTTCAGTCAGTGACATTTTCACCATTTATTCTAGTAAGGAACTGCACACGAAAATAATATAAAGGATGTTATCTAAGAAATGTGTTCTAGTGTAAAAGAAGAGAAAACTTCATTCTCATTTGTTAATGTAATCATGGGAGGTCCAGACTTCCCTATTAATTCAATCAACTAAAAGGTAAACTGGACACTCCTAGCCCCTTAGAATTATCTTTATTCCCAGAGGAAAAATGGTGGCCACCTGCCAATGGAAGTAGGAGTTGGGTAAGTGATTCAGAAGAGGTTTGGAAAATGAGTTAGTCACATAGAAAAAGCAATATAAAATCATTGGACAACCTCTAGGCTTTATTAGTTATGTTAAAAGATGAGAATTTGAAGAAGGCCCACAATATATTGTGTGACTCCTCCCATTCTCTTTGGTAAACTTACAAAGGTGTGAACAAGAGCAGGCAAGAATAGTTTGTGAGCTGTGTCTTTGGGGGAAAAATACCTAAATCAATGAAATCACAAATTCACTGGTTTATTTGACATAATGGAGCAGAAACACCTTGGCAGGTCACCCAAAAAAGATCTGTGTTCTGATAATACTTCAAACCTATATTTCTAAAATCACAGAGGTAACAAGATGTATGAGAGGAGTTCCAAGCAAGCAACAGTATTATAGAATTAGATTATTTACCCTTTCTTAAAGCCTTTATCTGAAATTCAGAAATTGATACAAGACAAATTACTGGTATAAACAACCCTTCCTTAATCAGCAAGGAGGGAGGAGGGGAAAAGAGAAGGAAATAAACATTTATACAGCACTTTCTATATGTCAGGCAGTTTGCTAAGCACCTTGTAAATTATCATTATTTAATAAACCTTTGTTGATTAATTTAGATATTTTCTTACTAAAAAGTTAAAGCTAAAATTGTGGGATACATAATTCAGATGTGTGCTAGTAAATGTTTAACAACCAGCTCTCTCACAGAAATAAGTATACCAACAATATACTTTTAAATTTAATATGCCTCATTATACATCACTTTCTTAAGTCTAGACAATCCAGAAACTGTCAAATCAAGCCCTGATTTGCAGCACTTAACAATTTCCAAGGCATGGATTTTCATACTGAGATGACTAGCAGAATCCTGACTTCCATCTTTGAATGGCCATTAACAAACTTAGGCTTTTTCTTCACATCTTTCATATTTTTAGGACCATTGATAGAATGTCGAAAGAGGCTTCAGATGCCATCAAGTCCAATCTTCTCATTTTAAAAATGAGGAAACTGGGGCAGAAAGCAATTAAATGACTTATACAAGGTCACAGAGACCTTTAGTGGCAGAGCTAGAATTCAATCCAATAACTTCAAATTTATCTTTCTTTCCATGATACAACATTTCCAGAGGAGAAAATCAAAGAGATAAACAACAAAGTAATACCACAATGAAAAATTTTTGGGGGGGAGGTGATCTTTGGGGTTTTTTGTCTGTTTGTTTTGGTAGAAGCAATCAGGATTAAGTGAGTTGCCCAAGATAACACAGCCAAATTGGAACTCAAGTTCTGCTGATTCCAGAGTGGGTGCTCTATCCACTGTATCACCTAGTTGCCCCTGTTACTGTTTAATAGACCTCAAAACTGAAATGGTCTGGAAGAACCCTCATGCTCTCAGTTTGCTAAGGGCCCAAAGTCCAGCATCTTGGGAAATAGGGGACCAGATGGCTGGAAATAAAAAAAAAAATGGGTACTCTATTTCTGTGAATTTCCCTAGCATTTCCTACTTCCCTGTGAAGTTTTTAGCCTGGATTTCAAGGACAGAAGGAAATGCTAGGTAAGAGATACTAGGTGAACCCTTTCCCCCCAGCTGCATTTCTGCATAAAGACCATACAAAAAGTTCATTTGTGGTCAGATAAACAGAGCCAGCACCACCTGTGCAGGAGGATGGCAAGAGGAGCCAGAACAGGGAATAAATGAGTCAAAGAAGGAATTAAGTGGTTGTTTTCAGATCAGCAAGTCCTGATAACAGGCATCTGAGGCTATTTAAAGCCTGGACTGAATTTATCACAAAGAAGATCTTTTACAGTACAGGGTGGGCTCCTCACAAATGGACAGAGAGTCTATCTTTAAAGAGAAAAATAAAGAGATATGCCTAAAATTTATGGCCTGGTCACCTTAACTTCTGTACCTGCAAAGGCTACAATCATCCTTCAATCCATTTATAAATTACTAGAAGATCATGGGGTCTTGGAAAATAATCAACATGATTTGGCAAAGTATAAATCAAGTCAGAACAATCTAATACCTTTCTACAACAGTCTGCTGGGTCTTATTGATGTAAAAGAAAACAAGAGATCTAATAGATCTTGGCTTGAGCAATGAAATTTTAATTCTGCACTAGGACAGGTTTGTAAATAAAATCAGGAAAACATAATTTTAAAAGCATATTAGAAAGTTAATGCTAAATTAGTGGCACCTAAAAAGTTGTTTTCTCCTTTCTTTGTCCAATAGTGTTAGACTGGCTCTGCATCTGTGGGGGAAAAAAAAAGATTCTTTCCCCTCATTATTATCAATGAGGGAGTGACAGAGGAGCAAACTAGAGAACCTAGCTAGAGATAAATTTAGGATAATTGGGGAGGGGATGGATGAGTGGGTGGATGGATGTGGGGGGGTGAGTGAGTGGGGGTGTAACATAGGTCTCAGAGGTTTATAAAGAAATAGGAAAGAATAATTGAAGATACTCAGCTAGAATTCAGAATGTGCAGACAGTGGTTAAAGGCATTTAGTGCCACAGAAGTTAGTAATAATAATTAGTTAAATTAAATAGTTGAGTGAATTAATTAATTGGTTAGTTAAAATTAACAATTTTATAATAAATATAAATTTTATAATAAATAGAAGCTAATAGATGGCCAAAAACCTCATGTGGTTGTCCCATAATTATCTCTAAGTCAATAGGTCTAAAGCTGAAATTATCATGATTTCCCCAAAAATGTATCCCCTTTTCAACTTTCCCATGTCTGTGTTGAAATCTTAAAATTTCAAGAAACATAGTTTCTGGTCAACTTAATCAATTTATTAATAAGGCTAACATTTTATTAATAAAAGAGATCAGTGGCACTCTCAATACCAAAAAGACTTCTCATGGTGGTGAGCTAACACTTTATATACCCTTGCAAGAGCAGGTGTTCCAGGGTAGAAATCAACTCTGATGGGTTAATGATTAATTAGAGAATAAATATTAAAATATTATAATATATGAACAATAATTTCTCCCATTGACACCAAGATACATGCTGTCACCCAGGATTAAAACTTTTAATCCAGTTTTGTCATTTCCTTCCTATCCCAAATCAAAGCCCCATATGTATTTCCTTCAAAGTATGTTTAGGGTATTGCCCCTTCCTTTCTATTAGTTCAGGTCCTCATCTCTGCCATCCTTCAGTGTGATGAAAGAGTTTCTTAATGAAAGAATTTTCTTGGCTCTGTTCTCTCCTCCTTCTAATCCATTTAACAAAGCTGCTGAATTCATTTTTCTAAAACACTGCTCTCAAAGCATTACTCCTTAGGTTAGGAATCTTATTATGGCTCATTACCCAACAAGAGTGAGCTAATAATGTTGATACCTGTTGCATTGAGTCTAAATTCCTTTTCCCAGCTTCAATGCCCTTTGTAATCTATCCTTTCCCTACCCATGCCATCTTATTTCCCACTAATTCCCAATATCCATATTCAGTGCTTATTTTTTATACTAAAAAATTACAATGATTTTCATTTTTGTAAAAGCTCTATTGGAATGCTGATTGTCATGACTGCAAAGTGGAGCCACAATCATCATCCCTAGGCTTTGCCTTAATCATGTCTAATTCATAGAACAAGTGCAGGAAATAAGTGCTTTATTCCCCTCCTGTAACTATATTCTAATCTAACCAGTCATTCTAATAAAGAAGAGAAATCTAAAGGGAATGAAATTGATAGGCTATTATTTGCCATTGATACAGAATGTACAGTCTCTGAAATGAGCTCCATTGATGATTTTAGTGAAACATTAAGTTATAAGATAACTCAGGGGAAATCTGAGGCAAATTCATCATCCCTGAACCTAGAGTACCAACTGGAATTTCAAATGGGATGAAAAGGGGATAAAGCCTTTAGAACTCTGAATATTTAATGGCTTTAGGCTGTGATTTGGCATAAAGTCCTACTGCTCCCTGGGGCCATATAACTCTATAGCTCTCCTAAAGTAGAGATGATCTAGTGTTTTTTAATGTGGAGAATATGAAATACCTATACAAGCTGAAAATATCTAAGTTTGGGAAAAGAGTAAATTTAATTCTCACCTTATGATTCATTTTAAAGAATTTTTTTTAAATTTTATTTAGGGTTTGAACATAATTTAAGCTCCTTGAAGAGAAAGATCATAGAGTATGTGTGTATGGTTTTCTTTTTCATTTTGTATTCATCATTATACCTGATACAGAGCTAAACTGCACACAGTAGGTGTTCAATAAATATCTGTTAAATAAAGGAGAAAATTCTAATTTAAAAAAAATTAATGAGATTGAAAGATAGATTTTCCATCCAAGATTACTTTTAGTCTCCTTTGTAGGTATCATGTATGTGCCTGTCTATTTTCATAGACAACTCTCCTCAAAGAAGGGAAATTAATTGAGGGCAATTGATCATAAAAAAGCATTATTAAATACCTACTATTTTCTAAATACTTCGAATACAATTAATAAAAAGAAAGATAGTCCCTGATCTTAAGGAGTTTACAATCTAATGGTAGGAGAAGATGTTACACAAAAGGAGATAGGAAAGGAATAGGAGATAAGAGGGCACAGACATGGATTCTTACCTAGAGTTTTTAATCTCTGAATGGGTGTTGCCACAGATAAACTGAGACCTGAGAAAGCAATAAATTGTCACTAAATGTCTTGGCCTATGTCTTGACCGCTAGACTCAGATGACTGTAAAGGAGAAAGTAAAGCTAATAGTTTTGCACTGCCCTGCCCTACTTAAATCCAATTCACTTATAAATCAAAACTTCACCCTCCTGATGTCATTGGGCCTCTCTTGAGAACTAAGGATGAACAACAAACCAGATCAATCAACTTATTATTCCAAAAAATTGAAACCAAGCAGAGCAGGAGATGTCAATACAAATCAATACAAAGCAGAGACTGTTTTAATTTTATGTTTGTGTAGTCAATGCCTAGTACAGTACCTGATACAGAGGAGTTTGATCAATCACTTTCCCTCTGACTTGAAAAGAAATTGTTCCAAAATTTTTAAGTAGCTTATTTTTTTTGCACTGTGTCCTATGAGACACAACTCTAGATTTTATATTCCTTCAATCTGCTTTAATCTGAGATGTCATCTTCTATACAAGGTAATATAGAAGATTTCCAAGGATGCCTTGATGGCATTCATCATTTAGATGCTAGTGAGAAACAATAATTGGCTGGAAATGGACTAGAGTAATCTCACTCAATGACTCAAGAGGATACATTTAAAAATAATCTGGGTATCTTCTAAACTCTTAGACTACTAGGGTATAATCCATGAAGGAAGTATAACACAAACTTATTTTTTGAAAAGTAGTAATGAAATCAATGTTGAATCACCCTCCATTGTGGTAGAATGAGCGTCTAGGGCTTTTATTTAATTGGTTTGTAGGCAAAAGAAAGATACAAGAGTATAAGATCCAAAGCTCAACGCCCAGGAGAGTGCCTGTTGGGAAAGGACAAACTTCAGCAAGAGGGTAATATCTTGTGACATGGAGAACAAGTACTCTTCCCCAGAAGCCATTATAGGGGATCAGTGGTATATCAAGAGCAGGATAAGCTAACTATTCCCCTGTTTCCCCCCAAGTATAAAAAATACTCAGTAGGTTCCATCTCATGGTCAAGATCTACATGAGCAGTTATTTATACATCATTCTAACTACAACTTTGAAGCTGATTTTGATCCCTTATACTTGATTCTCCCCATGCATGATAACTATCCATTTTCTACATTCTACACCTCTGACCGTTTTATAAGGGTGTGCTATTTAATAACACACTTTAAATGTTAACAATCAACTCTTTAAAAATGTTACTTGACATCCTTTTAAGTTTATTCTGAATTACTAATGTTTTATTCAACATTTTTAAAGTCTAGACAATCAACAAAAAATCAATAAATTAATCTCTGACCTAAAACATGATTTAAAAGGTGTAAATGCTGACACTGAAAATTTAACAATAGACTCTGTGAACCACTTTGAACTGGCTACAGTCCCCTTCCCCCCATTTAGAATTCAGAAAGGCTGTATGCCTAAGTGAAAATTCTTTTTTTCTATTATTTCTTCTTACATACTCATTCCTATCCAGCTTAACCCCAGCCCTCCCCAAAGTCTTCTATATTTTACTTGCTTTTCCACTATGTCCTCTGAAAGCCTTCACTAGCTTTATTTTACTCAGTGGGTGCCACTGGTAGCTACTATACTTTAAACAGAAGGATCAGAAGCTGAATAATTCCCATATCTATTCATTTACTTTGGCAATATGTGTTCCATTCCACCTAAGCAGAAATGTTGGGGAAGGATTAAGCCCTCAATGTTTCTCATAATGTAAGAACTTCTGTCTTCTATATTTGCCTCTCTTAAAGTGGCTGGTGTCTTATAAGTCTGAGGGGTGTGATGAATTCACATACTCCTTACTAGAAATTGCTCTTGAGCTCCCAACTACTTAACAACATTGTTTTCTCTCTGAATATGTGATATTCTACTGAATCCTAGTCTTGTGACCTTGTCATAATAAAATCAGCCAGCCATAAGATATACTTGAATACTATTTAGTGTTTCATCCTTTGTATAGAATTAATAAAAGCAACTCCAATGACTTCTGTATCCAATCTAACTCAATCATTCATAGAAGTGGCCATACTTTATACCATTACTGATAAGCCATATTTTTCCCCAGTGCAGAAGTTTCTAATTCTACTTTTGACAGTCGATCTGACCTCATTAGTTTTAATTCTGTAGAGATGTGCCATAACATGGCATAACCTAAAAGACCTTCAGATCTTCCTGGCCTGCCCCAAGGTTCTTCAAGGAGAAATTCTCTCCTGAAGAGACCAAATCAGAAGAACTATACATATATATATGTGTGTGTGTGTGTATATATATATGTGTGTGTGTGTGTGTATAGTTCTTCGGATTTCTAAAATGTGCCATATATATATATGTGTGTGTGTGTGTGTATGTATATATATACACACACACACATACACACACACATATATATATATGGCACATTTTAGAAATTAACAGAAAAAAAACTATATTATATCCAGAGAATAATCAGGTCTGAAGAGATCATAAAACCATACCATATAGTGAAATATTAAAGGAACTGTAGATATTTAACCTGGAGGAATACTCAAGGAGAACATGCTAACTTTCCTTAAATAACTGAGGAGGAAATATGTTAAAAAAAAAAAAACACACAGATTTAGGGCCAAAGAAACTGAGTTCAAATTCCATTTCGTAGTTACTACCTGTGTGACCATAGACAAGTCTTCATCCATAAAATATGGGATATTGAAGTAAATGACCCCTAAAGTCCCTTCCTATTATATTTATGATTCTGAGATCTTACTTACCACTCTCCTATAGCTATAGACAGATAATCATATCCTTTATCTTGCTGTTATCCACAAATATTCCATAGTCATGCTCATGAACCCCAAAATTTGTTATCTGATTGTAATCTGTAATCATTCTAGCTTGTCCTGTACCTTGTAACTTCAAACTTTATCTTCAACTTTATATCTATCTAATTTCTCCACCTATGAGTTCTTTCTCAAGTTAGCACACCCACACTGTCCACACTATTTCCCCTTCCCTATCTTGACCCCTTGGTGAACCAGCTTAATCTATACTGTATTTTTCTCTACTCTTGTTCTTTTAATCTATGAAAGATCTTGCCCTGCCAAACCACAGCCTTTAATTATTTCCTTCATCTGCTGCCTCTATTCTTTCCCATGTGCTAATGAACTAAGCTGGATAAAATCACAAAACCATACTGACTGGATCCACTACAATTTTGGACATCTTAAACATAATACTAAACTCATTATCTTTCCTATTAAAACCCCCCTTCATCCTAACTTTCTTATTACTGTTGAAGTTACCACCATTTTCCTAGTCATCCATGTACACAACGTAGGCATCCCGTTCCTAATCATCTATGTTTACAATGTAGATCTCATCCCTCACTTTTCACTCTTTTTCACTTGCTTCTATATCCATTTAGTTGTTAAGTCCAATTATTTCTGCTTTTATATTTCCCCTTCTCTACTCGGACATTTTTACCTTTACCTTTACCCTGGTAAAGACCCTTATCACATCAGACTTGGGCTATTTAAAAAGCCTTCTGGTTGATCTCCCTGCTTTCCCTTTCCCTATTTCAATCCATCCTCACTCAATTGTCAAAATGATCTTCCTAAAATTCAGATCTATCTCACACATCATCACCATTGCCATTCAGTAAACTCCAATAGCTCTCTCTGATCAAATATAAAGTCCTTTGTTTCATTTTTAAGGCTCTTCATAAAAATTTGGTACTTCCTATTTTCCTAGTATTCTTATATCCTACAACTCTGTCCCCATTGCTATTCCTCCAATGTGATACTCCATCTTCTAATTCCTGGTGTTTCACTGTTCCCCATGGCTGGAAAACTCTCCCTCCTCATCTCTACTTCCTGGGTTCCCTGGCTTCCTTCATCTAAAGTCTAACATTCTACATGAAGCTTTTCCAAGCTCTCCTTGATCCAAGTATCTTCCCTGAGTCTCTCCAATTTATCCTTTACACATATTGGTTGTACATTTTCATTTGCAGGATGTCTTTCCCATTAAACTGTTATCTTCTTAAAGGCAAGAATTGTCTTTTACTTTTCCTTGTATTTCCAGCCTAGTACAGTTAATAGGTGCTTAATAGAGACTACTATATTCCTAAAAATTTGAAGGACTAAGTGTTTGGCAGGACCTTGTGAGATACAGCTTTGAACATGAGTCTGTCTGTGTAGCAAATGAACATTATAGGAAGAAAGAATAGGGCTTTCTATAGCCTTGTTAAAGGCCCCAAATTATACTGGACTGTTTTATGAAAGTTATATGCCACTACTGGAGGTGTTCAGGTATAGACTAATAGGGGATATCATATATAGGATTTAAGTTAGGGAGGTTTGAATTAGATAACTCTTAAGGTCACTTCCAATTCTAGCATCCTATGATTAATACATTATGTGCTCTCTTCAGAACATAAATAGTATATAGTAGGAGTTATTTTTGTTTAATAGTTTTTCAATCATATCTGACTCTTTGTGACCCCATTTGGAATTTTCTTTCAAAGAGACTTAAATAGTTTGCCATTTTCTTCACTAGTTCATTTTACAGATGAGAAAACTGAGGCAAATTGGGTTAAGTGACTTGCCCAAGGTCACAGAGCTAGTACGTATCTGGAGCCAAATTTGAACCCAGGAAGAGGAGGCTTCTTGACTCAGGTCCAATACTTTATCCCTTGTGCCCACCTGGCTACCCTACATCATGTCTTACTCATCTTTGAATATCTTATTCATTCTCCTTGTTGTTTCATGGAGTTTTACACATAATAAGCATTCAATAAGTATGTTGTTGAATTTGCCAAAGTCCTACTCATCATGGTAATAGACATGGTCTTGGGTTTTCAAAGATTTCACCAGTAAACTGTAAACTCTGATAGGTCCTATCAATTTAAAAAGTATACTATGGTCCTTGTTTTTCATTTGAATAAAAGCCTAGCTAAATTTGGAGATTCCTTACTAGAATATTGATCAATTGATGATTAGTAGGATAAAGCACTTGGGCTTAGGAGTCAAGAAGGCCTAAATTCAGAGGTATGATTGTGTATATTTAATAAATCAGTTCTCCAAAAATATATTATGTAAAAAGTAAATTTAAAAAATTTTAAATTCACATTCTTAAATTTAATCTGAATGATTCTCATTTTCTCTATCACTTTCTTAAAATTAAACTATTTAAAAAATAATAATTAAGCCTTGCTCTATAGCATTTCCTGATTTCTGAGATACAAATGCATAAATTGAAATTTTAAGGCTCTTATGTCAGTATGAGCTAACTCCAGCTCCATGCCCTTGCCTAGGTGCAAATCCTAATAAACTTGCTAATTGTATAAACCTGGACAAATCACTTAACCTTTCAAATGCAGTTTCTTCAGGTTCAAAGTGAGGATGATAATAGCAATATCATGTATGATTGTTGTGAAGACATGTGCAAAAATGTTTGTGGCAGCCCTTTTTGTAATGGTAAGAAACTGGAAACTGAATGGATGCCCATCAATTGGAGAATGGCTGAATAAATTATGGTATATGAATGTCATGAAATATTATTTTTCTGTAAGAAACAACCAGCAGGATGACTTCAGAGAGGCCTGGAGAGACTTGCATGAACTGATGCTAAGTGAAATGAGCAGAACCAGGAGATCATTATACACAGCAACAACAATACTATATGATGATCAATTCTGATGGACATGGCTCTCTTCAACAATGAGATGTTTCAAACCAGTTCCTATTGTTCAGTGTTGAAGAAAGCCATATATACCCAGGGAGAGGTCTGTGGGATCTAAGTGTGGACCACAACATAGCATTTTCACACTTTCTGTTGATGTTTTCTGCATTTTGTTTTCCTTTTCAGGTTTTTTTTCTTGTAGGTCTTTGATTTTTCTTGTACAGCAAGATAACTGTATAAATATGTATATATATTTGATTTGCCATATATATTAACATAATTAACATGTATTAGACTACCTGCCATTTAGGGGAGGGGGTGAGGGGAAGGAGAGAAAAATTTGGAACAGAAGGCTTTGCAAGAGTCAATGTTGAAAAATTACCCATGCATATGTTTTGCAAAAAAAAAAAGTTTTAATAATAAAAATTTTAAAAGATTGTTGTGAAGATCAAATAACATAATTCATGTGGGGTGTTTTGCAAATTTTGTATCTTAAATAAATGCTGGATATAAGATAGATCCAATTAAAAGAGATAAGGAAGGAAATTATATTTTACTAAAGGGTACCATAGATAATGAAGCATTATCAATACTAAACATATATTCAGCAAGTGGTATAGCATCCAAATTCCTAGAGAAGTTAAGAAAGATGCAAGAAGAAATATACAGCAAGACTATATTAGTGGGAGAGCTCAACTTTGCTCTCTCAGAACTAGATAAATCAAACCACAAAATAAATAAGAAAGAAGTTAAGGAGGTAAACATAATGTTAGAAAAATTAGGCATGATAGATCTTTGGAGAAAATTGAATGGAGACAAAAAAGTAGTATTACTGGAGACAGCTCATCTAAACTCATGAAAACCAATTGTTAAATTTTCAGTGTGAGTATCTATAACTTAGAAATCAGAAAATGCTATCCATCAGGACTTGATTTATTGTTTTGTTGATTGTCTGCATTTAAGAAAATATTAATAATTCAGATTAAATTTAAAAATGTGGTCTGTGTACTTTTTTGAAGAGCTGATTGTTAAACAATTACCAGCACATCTTTGGTACATTATCCTTCCTAATCCAGACTACCAGACTAGCATACAGCAATTACCATTCCTGAACATTTAATAGCTAGCCTTTATAGATGATGTTAAGGTTTGCAAAATGCTTTATTTATTTTATCTATTTGATCTTTACCATACCTATTAATGCAGATGCTATCATTAAACCCATTTTATAGAAAAAGAAATTGAAACTGAGAGAAGTTGAGTAACTTGCTCAAAATAGCTTTGAATTTAGGTAGTTAGAAGACTTGGAATATAATGCTCCAAAGAAGAAAGGAGCTAAGACTGAAACCAAGAATAATCTGTCCAATAATTTGTCCAACAAAATGGAGTATAATCCTTCAAGATAAAAAAGTGGATATTTAATGAAATAAAGAACTTTTGAGCATTCCTGATGAAAAGATCAAAGCACAATAGAAAAACTGACTTTCAAATACAAGACTCAAAAGATGCATAAAAAGATAAACATTAAAGAGAAATAAGGGACTCAATAAGGTTAACATTTATGCTCCTATAACTCCTGAGAACTTTGTGAAATGATGATTTCAAAAAAAAATAAAGAGGTGAGAAAGTATTGAATTGGGAAAAGGGAGAAGATATAGGAAGAATGAAAATAATTATCTCACATGCAAAAGGAAAAGCTTTTGCAATGGAAGGAAAGATGAGGGTTGGTAGGGAGAGAATGGTAACAAGCAACACTTGAAACATTTCCATCAGAATCAGTTGATAGAGGGAATAACACACAAAATTATTTGGGTATATAAATCTATCTTACCCTACTGAAAAATAAGATGGGGAGGGAATAAGAAAAGAGGTTGGGGGCTGATAGAAAGGGTGGCATATTAAGGAAGGTAGTGGCTAGAAGCAAAAACAAACTTTTGAAGGGGGACAAAAAGAGAGACAAAAAGGATAAACAAAGGAAACAATCAATTCTATGTAAACAATTGGGAAAATTATTCAAACCCCATCATACTGAATAGAAAAAGTAAAATCCATAAGGTTAAATGACTTTTCAAAGGTCACCCAGATAATAAGTAGCAGAGCTGAATCCAGAAATTTAAATGAAGAATGTGACAGGATTGGGACCCAAAAGTTAAAGTAGGCAAGAATTGTCTAAGGTAAGATTAAAACCCAAGAAACCAAGCACCAAATTTTACAGTTTGAATCAATCAACAATCACTTCAATATCCTATTGAGTCCTACTGTTGGGAGTTAATTTCATCCATTTTGATCTTCCAAATGGACTTTAAGGAATAAAGTTGTCTGGTTCTTCTACTAACTGGTTGTATAACTTAGCAAATTGTTTTCACCCCTTCTGAGACTCTGTTTTCCCTAGTTATAAAATTGGAGTAAAAGATCCCCAAGCTGGCTCAGTCACTTACACGGTTGTTTACTGCCTGCTTTGCATGTCCTCCCCCAGAATTTTCTACTCCAAGGACAATTAAACTAGACTCATTAAAACTAGCTTCATACTTGCACATGTTTAACATATATTGGATTGCTTGCTGTCTAAGGAAGGGGTGGGGAGAAGCAAGGGAAAAGGGAAAGTACTACTTAACTCAAAGGAAAAGGTTGTATATGCATAAGCCTTAAAGTAAACCATAAAGGCAAGTCATAAAGTGCTGCTCACTACAACAAACATTTCCCCAGAGAGAAAGAGTTGATTGGATAGCAACATATAACTAGATTGATGGCAAGAATTGTGTTTTGCCTATATTTATACCCTCTCTAAAGTGTCAGGCTCTCACAGCAATCCCGGGGTTAGGCTTGGCAAGTTTTGTGCAGTAATAAGACAAAGGCGCAAGGGACTCAAGACAAAATATGGTGTATAGCTGAACTAGTTAATCATGAGTCTGGACAGAAGAAAACTAAAACCAGAGGAGAGGTCATGAACTGAGAAGTACAGACGAATTAAAGACCATAGTGAGAATTAAGAATTAATTTTAGAGAAGTAAGGCAGAGATGGAGATAGATGTTATAATCAGAGAGGAGTTTCAAATGTCTGTATTTTGTTGGTAGTACAATTATGGGTAATGTTATGATCACAAAATATAAAACTCCTTGGGAGCAGGAATTATTTAATTTTTGTTTTTATATCCACAGCAACTAGCACAATCTGAGTGTGATGAATTTATCGGTTAAGCTAACAATAACCAAAAAATGAGTCAATGATCTATCATTCTTAGCTGCTTTACTCTGTGAAAACTTTGGGGTTCACCTTCAGTACACCATCCTATTTATTCTCTTGAATAATAATATCATTTATATTGTATTTTAAGATTTGCAAAGCACTTTAAAAATATTATTTCATTTTCTTCTCATAACAACCCTGGGAGATAGGTGCTATCATTGGATGGCATACCTGAGACAGATGACATAACAAAGACAGCTAGTAAGTGTCTGAAGCTGAATTTGAATTTGTCTTCCTAATTTTAGGTGCATTCACTTTGCCACCAAGATATACATATACACATACACACCCAAAATGATGCATTATCTCTCCACTTCTACCCCTTTTCTCTCCATGTATTTTTTTCCTTTAAGGGCCTAGTTTTTTACCCACTTTTTGCCTGGTAGGAAGGCACAAAACAGTCTTGTCTCATGTCAAAACAGAAAACAAATCCCCAAGCTGACTCAGTCACTTACACGGTTATTTACTGCCTGCTTTGCATGTTCTCCCCCAGAATTTTCTACTCCAAGGACAGTTAAACTAGATTGATTAAAACTGGCTTCATAATTGCACATGTTTAACATATATTGGATTGCTTGCTGTCTAAGGAAGGGGTGGAGAGAAGCAAGGGAAAAAAATTTGGAATACAAGGTTTCACAGGGGTAAATGTTGAAAACTATTTTTTGCATGTATTTTGAAAATAATAAGCTATTAAAAAAAGAAAAAAGTCAAAAAATAGCTTCATTCTAGATGACTTTCAAAGTCATGAAAGTACATGACTGCCTTTGGGAGCAGTTGCAATTAACAACTCTGTCTATTGGGGCAGAGTGAGTCTCCCCCCTCCCCCCTGCTCAAGTTCATTCCCCAGGTAGACAGAGAAACAACCAGATTTTCCGACATAGTGAAATGTGTTAATGGACCTGGAATGTCCCCAGGCCAGATTGGGTAATATTTTGTACTCCGTAGTCCTAATTGTTCAATTTGGTAGGAGCCTATGATAGCTTCATCTTGCCAGGTTTTCTATTTGGAAAGTTCCTCTCATTGTCATGCTCCAACATCAGCCATCCTCTGAGCTATAATTTACTTTGGCTCCTCTATGTATCTATGTAGACTGTCAGACACAATTCACTATAGAGACCAATGTATTTAACGTCACAGTACGTGCCATCACTTAGCCTGCTCCTATGCCATGGCCATTCACGTTCTTCTCCAGCCAAAAGAATTAAACTATAAGGAGGAAGCAGTTACTCACAGTAAAGCCAGTCTTTGACTCATAGAAACTCATAGAGACATAATCTTGAAGGAACATCATACCACTGTTGTCCACTCCAACCATAAGAACTTGGAGTGTTCCCAGACATACCACTGGCTCACAAAGTCAAAAATGGAAGATGCGTCAGAGAACAATCACTCTGATCTGCACCTGACAAAAAATTATTTTTATAAAATTGCTACAAAATCATGCATGGTATTTAATCTCTGCTCAAAGATATCCAATGAGAAGAAACCCTCTACCTCCAGAACTGTTTGTAAACAGTTCTAATTAATATAATTTTACTTATGTCCACTGAATTGAAGGAAAGAAGAATTCAATAGAATAGCCTTTCAAACACTTAATAAAGATAAATAGGAAAAAAGAAGGGAGAATTATTATTCTGGCCATTGTGCTTCTGTTAATACAGACAAAATTACATTATCTTTTTTGGCCATCATATCATACCCTATTAATAAATCTTGTCTTTGCAGTCAATCCCCTAAAACCTTCCCCCAATTCAAATAATAAATCTTGTCTTTGCAGTCTATCTCCTAAGATCCTCTCCCAGTTCAAATAACATCATATCCACTAGATGTGATTAATAAATAAGTTTAACTTCATGATCTTCTATTTCTCAGGACATTGGTCTCTATGATACCTTGTCACCCATATAAAGAAGACTCACAGATCTTTTTATCTAACCCAACCTTCAGGACCATATCACCATTCTATTTTGGACATTTCAAAAATAAAATTCCTGATATAAACATATCAAAAAGATATCTTTCTCCACAAAACCAGCCTTCTTCAAAACTTCCATTACAGAAATAGGGAAACTACCATTTTTCCAGTCCTTCAAGTTTATAAATTTGGTATTATCCTTACCATTCACTCTCCTTCATCCCTTGTGCCTCATAGTCAATCATTCACTATGACTTTCCATTTTTACTAGTAATTCCATTACTAGTATTCAACCCCTTTTCTCTGTTTACATAGCCATCACCAATTCAGGCCATCACCTTTCATCTAAATTATTATAATAATCACTCAACTCTAGTTCATCTTCCTCGGTGCTGCCATTGATTTTCATAAGCATGATTAACCATATTACTCTTCTACTCAGTCAACTCTAATGGCTCCCTACTTCCCTTAGGGAAAAATACAAACTTTTTTGTTTAGGTTTTTTAAAACTCTTTACACCCTGACTCCCAAAATGTTTTTCTAACCTGATAGTACATTATTCTCTCACCCAAACCCTATGTTCTCATGAATTGTCCTTCTTTTCATTCCTTATATATGGTATTCCATCTTGCATTTCCATGCCTTTGAATTGCAATTTTCCATGCTTAGAATATATTTGTTGCCCTCTTTCCCCTTATGCAATCCCTCTTGTTTTTCAAGACACAATTTAAGAATGATCTTCTTTACAAAAACTTTTCTTGTTCATCCCAAGTGCATCCCAAGTACATCTCTCAAGCCACCTAATATTAAATTACTTTGTACATATATATATATATATATATATATGCATATATATATATATGTCTTCTGTGTTGTCTTATATATGTTTGCCTCCCCAATTACTTCCCTTCTGCTTCACAAGGAATGCCTTTTCTATGTAAATAGGATTATTTTATTCTTTGTACATATATCTCCAGGGGCTAGCACAGTTCCTGGCAAATAGTAGGTGCTTAATAGATGTTTGTTTACTGACTGATTGCTTGATTAAAACAACAACCTTTCATTAACATGCCATTTTTCTCCTGCTGAAGCATTATTTCTATTTAAAAAAAAGAACAAAATATCATGACTCTGCCATAGAACTTAAAATGCCATTTCTCAATTGCTCCCTGAAGAATTCTCTTGCAATAACAGTTTACTCATCTACCCCAATCATATCCCTTTCCACAAAGTGTGATTATTTTTAAAATGTACTCATGCTTTCTTTGTCACCACAGTCATTTTTGAACATATTCCACTTCATTGTGCACTCCCTTAAAATAAATAAAAAACACAATTAAACAAACTCACCACCAACAAAAGCTGATGTTTTCTTCTCCATCTTCCAAAACAGAATTTGGTTAATGGCATTAACCTGAGTTCAATTAGCTATGAGCAGTTTCATTTATGTTCTATAGTCATACTGTATATTGTCTCTTGGCTTTGCTAATTTTATTGTGTATCAGTTCATAGGACAGCTAGATACCACAGTGAATAGAGTACCAGGTCTGGAGTCAGGAAGACCTAAGTTCAGATTTGACCTCAGACAGTTACTAGCTATATTATCCTGGGCAAGTCACTTATCTTTGTTTCCCTCAATTTCTTCATCTGTGAAATGAGCTGGAGAAGGAAATGGCAAACCATTTCCAGTATCTTTGCAAAGAAAATTAAAATGGGCTCATAAAGAGGCAGGAAAGACTGAAACAACTGAACAACAAAATCAACTCTTATTTTAGTTGTCTTTATTTCTCTAAATTCTTCATTTTCTTGGATTGTCATTCACCAATACCATGGGCTTCCCTGATGTTTTTTCCATGAAGACCTCTCAGAATTGAAGCTGCCAATTCTGACTATTCCGTTTTTTTATTTTTATTTTCAATTCCAAATTCTCACTTTCCTTCCATCCCTCTCCTACCCATTGAGAAGTCAAGAAATGTGATACCCATCATAGATTTGAAGTCATGCAAAACATATTTCCACATTAGTTTTGGTATTTTTTAAAAAGCAAGAAAAATAAATAAAGAAAAAATATGCCTCAATGTGTACTTAGACTTCAGCAGTTCTCTCTCTGGAGATGGATAGCATTTTTCATCATTAGTTCTTTGGAATCATCATGGATCATTATATTTGATGCTGACTATTTCAAAACTCTCTGCCTGGTTCTCTGGACTGGTTACCTCTGTGAACTCTTTCTAGCTTTGAGCTTGGCAAGGAATATCTGTTTACTTGTTCAGAATGAAGCTTCAATAATACTCTTTCCCACCACCACTACCACATTCCTCCATGGGAGTGTTTCTTCCCATTGGATCTATGAATTATTCCTAATCACTAATACCTGATATTGGTTCCCATCCGTTTCCCTAATCCTGACTGCCTTTACTCAACAGCTGGCCAGTGTACCCTTGGCTACTCCTTATTTGTGTTTCTGGCTATTAGTTCTCTTCTTGTGGTTACCTACCTCACAATCCACCCTATATTGTTGATGAATTCCTGAACAATGAGTAACATTTACCAAAAATTTATGGCTGTTCTCCTGAGGTTGCAACATATTTCTATCAATTCCATTCCTTCACAAAGAATGCCTGTTTCAGGATGCCTTTCTGCCTCTCATGGACTACTCTATCCAATTCTACTCATTATCCTATTTGGCTTTCTCAGTTTTTAAATACTCATGGTCAAGGTTATGATGATCCTTTGTAGCTTCTTTGGAGACCATGTACATATACACTTTGACAACAGCCTTCCCCAAAGGAAGGGATACCATTAGCACCATAGAATCAAAGAAAAACAAAAAAATTTTCATGCTGTGGATTGGAACTCTTGTTCAAAGGGACAGTTACTAGATTGACACCATTATTTCAAATAAAGCTCTTGTGATACTCCATATGGAGAGACTGGAAAAGACTGAATCCTGAAAAAGCAATCTATACAGCATAGAAGGTCAGATGCTACCAAAGTGACAATTTGTCTTCTTGCTTCTGATTTACCATCTCCCAAATTTGTTTTTCACATAGCTACCAAAATAAAGCACAGATTGGAATGTATTGGTTCTTTGCTCAAAATCTTTTTGTCTCTAATGCCTTCAGGATAAAACCAAGACTCCTTATCGTGGTTTTTGAGTCCTACTATCTCAGCTTTTGCAGCCAGGTATTCCATCTCCAACACAAACAATCCCCTGTTCTTGGAATGCACCCCCTCTTTTTCAGGGCTCTCAGAAGTCTGATCTTCCTTTAAGACTTTGCTCAAGTCTACCTCCTTAGAAAACCTTCACTGCTCTCCTTATTTGTTACTGTTCCTTCCCATTTCCAATTACCTTTTATTTACTTCTCTAAGGATACATTGCATCATCCTAGTAGCGTGTGGGAAGTTTTGTCTTTGTTTTGTTTGTTTGTTTGTTTTCGTTTGGTTTGGTTTTTGTTTGTTTTTGGTCTTTGTAGCCACAGTGATTAGCACATACACATAATAGGAGCTTAATAAATGTCCATTGTCAAATTGTTGAAATTATCTGGCCTCATAGCTGCTATAACAGAGAGAAAACAGGAATATTTGCTGATTTAGGGAAGGTCAGACCCTGAAAGATAAATGATGGGAGTAAAGTTAGGAGATCCAAGAAAGGTCTGGAAATAATTGAGACTGTCTTGAGGTCTGGAGAGCTTCAAAGCCAGGGTAGTCTGGGGTCTATTTGGGGTCATTTCAAATTCTGTCAGATGTGAGTCTATGGGATTTGATGCTAAGAATTCAGAAGGTATAGAGTTCTAGAGACATTGTGAGGGAAAGGGGATGGAAGAATAAAAGAAGGGAGGTTAAAAGGGAGACAGAAGGAAAGAATAGAGCCTGAGTCAAAAAGAAGAAAGAAGATAAATTTAGGATGATAACTAGAAAAAGAACAGAATCTGTTTTTTAATTCATGTGTAAAACCTGGATTAGTGTAGTTGTAGCTGTTATTTCCATCTGGGGGAAGTATCTAACAATACACAATATTTTAAGAACACACACACACACACACACACACATTCAACTTTCTTTTAGAGAAAGAGTGATATAAAATACTCAAAGTACCCATTTTAAAAAAATGGAATAGGCCAAGCCACTCTTCAATAGATAAGTGGTCAAGGGATATGAACAGACAATTTTCAGATGATGAAATTAAAACCATCTCTAGTCATATGAAAAGTTGCTCCAAATCACTATTGATCAGAGAAATGCAAATTAAGACAACTCTGAGATACCACTACACACCTGTCAGATTGGCTAAAATGACAGGAAAAGATAACGATGAATGTTGGAGGGGATGTGGGAAAACTGGGACACTAATACATTGTTGGTGGAACTGTGAACGGATCCAACCATTCTGGAGAACAATTTGGAACTATGCCCAAAAAGTTGTCAAACTGTCCATACCCTTTGACCCAGCAGTGTTTCTACTGGGCCTATATCCCAAAGAGATCTTAGAGGAGGGAAAGGGCCCCACATGTGCAAGAATGTTTGTGGCAGCCCTTTTTGTGGTGGCTAGAAACTGGAAACTGAAGGGATGCCCATCAATTGGAGAGTGGCTGAATAAATTATGGTATATGAATGTTATGGAATATTATTGCTCTGTAAGAAACGACCAGCAGGACGATTTCAGAGAGGCCTGGAGAGACTTGCATGAACTGATGCTGAGTGAAACGAGCAGAACCAGGAGATCATCATACACAGCAACAACAGTATTTACATGACGATCAATTCTGATGGACATGGCTCTCTGCAACAAAGAATTGTCTCAAACCAGTTCCAATTGTTCACTGAAGAAAACCATATACACCCAGAGAGAGGGAAATGAAATATGGACCACAACATAACATTTTCATGATCTCTATTGACATTTGTTTGCATTGTGTTGCCTTTCTCGGATTCTTTTTTTTTTTCTTGTAGATAGGATTTTTCTTGCATAACTTCTCAAGCATTTCAACATTATTAGCATGTAGTGGACTTCCTGCCATCTAGGGGAGGGGAGGGGACTGGGGGTAAAATTTGTAATGGAAAGCTTTGTAAAGATCAATGTTGGGGAACTACCCATACATATGTTATACAAATAAAAAGCTTTAATAAAAAAATGGAATAGGGAAAAGAAAGTTTTATTGATAATAATTAAAAGTATATTCCAATTCCATTTCTAATTGAAAAGTCAATTAAACTACCACATATAAAGCTGGATCTCATGCATGGATTAGAGTGATATACAGAGTTTAAATAAAACACAGTTCATGCTGATATAATTTAGAGTTGAGAGGGAGAATAATATGACATTTATGCAGACAAATAGACACAATCAGAACATAGTACTATAAGAAATTCGTTAATCTGAGAAAGAAACTAAGACCCTGTGATTAGGGGTAATGTTTTGCCACTGTTTATGAAGTAAAGATTTCAGAACAAAAGCGTGATTTGGGATGTAAACAGATAGTTAAATTGATTGTATCTGAAAATGATATTTGGATCTCTAGAATAAGGCTTAAACTATATGAATAACAGGTTTCTAGCCAGCCATAGAGCACAACTAAAAATGGCTGATTAAAAAATGTATTCACATAAAATCTCATTAAAAAGACTCTAAACTAAAAGGAAAAGAGAGTGGGGACAGTATCCTGTGAAGGTTCTCCAATCTAGATGCCATAGAGAGTAATTACAATCCAGGAAGAAAAATAGCAGTAGATATAACAAGAAATTCACAGACAACAAAATCCAAGAAAAAAAAGAAAAAGCCTCAAATATCTACATATATGTGTATAAAAAGGCTAGTGAGCAGAATGTACTAAAGATTCCAATCTATAAAGAGTAAATTGAACCTCATAGTAAGAATTACAGAATTTTAGGATTTGAAGGAATCCTGTTGATCATCTAGCCTAACCTCTATCTAGAAAAGGATCTCCATTGCAATATTCTATTCAAACCACTAGTCCTCCAATTTCTTTTGGAAGATTTCCAGTGAGATCTGCCTCCTAAGACAGTCTTTTTTTTTTTGCTTTGGGACATCTCTAATTGTTAAAGTTTTTCCTGACTGCAAGTCTAAATTTGACTCTTTGCAACTTTCATCTAATGCTCCAATATTTGCTCATGCTCTGGCCCCTTTTGTTGTGATATATGTGCTCTTGCTTAAAAAAAACATGAGAGGGGCAGGTAAGTGGCTCAGTGGATAGAGCACCAGCTTTGAAGTCAGGAGGACTTGAGTTCAAATTTGGTCTCAGACACTTAACATGTCCTAACTGTGTGACCCTGGGCAAGTCACTTAACCCCAATTGCCTCAGCAAAAAAGAAAAAAAAATGAGATCAGTGGCTCCAGGATAATCCCTTAGATGGGAGAGAGAGGTGCTCTAAGGATTATATCAAGAAAGATTGACATCTGACCCAGAAAAAGTTGCTTAGTCAGCATAATGTAAAAGCAGAAGACAAGTTCTCAGTCTCTCAATACCTCCCCCACCCCTCTGTTAAGCATGTCATTTGAGACTCTGCCAGCTTTCTTGGACTTCTTGAAAGAAGAAGAAGGAAAAGTTTCTCTCCTCCCCTCTCTTTTAGCAGCAGTTTTGTTAGCTACAAGCACATAGCACTGAGAATATGTGCTTGCCTAGAAAAGTATGATACAGAAACTCAAATCCCCAGTTGCCTCTATTAGTTTTTTGTTTCTTTCCCTGAGCACAGATCACCAAACCACTATCCTATAAGATAGTCACATCTAGGTTTGGCAGCTATTTCCTGAGTTTAAGAGGTCAGGGTTTTCTGAATTAAGTACTTCCCTACCTAACTCATCATTGCAATAATGTTCCTCAAATGGGTCATATCATTTAGAGGATAACTTTCTGTTGTCAGATAGATTAGGACCACCTTGATCCAGAGATGCAATCTTCAAGGAATCATGTGGATTATATTGAGGCAGAGGCTTTAAGATCAGATTTCTATCATTCCAAAATGATTCCTTTGGCTTGCAGAATTTAGCTAATAGGACTATCATATGTAGGCTGTCCTATATTTTTGTGTTCCAGAGATTGAGCATGTAACGGGAAGCAAATAACCTGATCTGAACAGAAACAGTAGGCAAGATTTCTAAATTTTGGTTTTGCCCTTCTCTGTCACTCTCTTCCCTTCAATTCTTCACAACAGAAGTAGTTGCAGCCTGGTGCTATTCCTAAATTTACCTATCTTTCTGATGGCTAGTGAAATTAAGTGTCGAGGCTGTTGCCATGCTCCTTTTCCCAAAATTGAACTGAGAAATTCTAGTGAAGTATTGGTGTTTTAGGAGATTCAACAGCTGGGGAAAGTTGAGACCTACATTTAGGGTCAAAGGCTAGAGTTCAAATCTCAGCTTTGACATTTATCTGTATGACCTCTTAAGGTCCATTTCTTCATTTGTAAAATGAAGGAATTGAATTATGTGAACTCTAAGGTATCTTTGAACTCTTAATCTATTATCCTATATTTTCAGCAGGCTGATTAACTTCAGAGTATACCACAAAACACATAGACAGAAAGAGGAAACTTATCAGAAGCCTAGCACAAAGGCATGATATATACACCAGTAGCAGAAGACTTCAACATCTAGACATCTTTCTGAGCTCTCTTTCTGACAAAAGCAGAGCAGCTGATAATTTATTATCTTGTCATCCTTCAAGAAGTGGGAGAACCAAAAAAGGAAAACTCTCTTATGAATCTAATTCTCTATAAAAAAAAAATTAGAGAGGATCTCTTTACTGAAGTGAAAATGTTAGGAACCATGTGGGAAATAAACACTCCATCATAAAATTTGCAACCCAAGAGGAAAACCAGGTATACTCTGTCATTCATCTTAGACTGAGGGAGAGTAGATTTTGAACCGCTCTGATGAAGGATAGGTAAGATTTCATACACTATATTTCTACAGAAGAAGATAGCCCAGAAGGGATAGAAAATTTTCAGGAATGAAATTTTGAAGATACAAAGGGAAATAATTTTGTTGCAAAGAAAAGAGGGAAGTTGTCTAAAGAAACTAATGTAGATGTACAGGGAACTTGTTGATGAGTTTAGCTTTTAAAACTATCTGTTCCAAATGCAAAGAATATATCTAAAAATAAGACATATACAAAGTAAAAATGAGAGGTTGGAATAAAATTTATTTTGTATTAATTGATTTCACAAAAGCATACTATTGCAATCATGCTATCAGAAAAAGATACAATTAAAACACAATATTAGACATAAAAATATAAAGAACACACATTATATTTAAGGAACCAAAGAAATTAGCTAATATATATTTCTAGGTAGATAGATAGACAGACAGAAAAACATATATACTGAAAGGCATAACACCTAAATTGACAAAAGAACGGTTAATAAAATTTGAAAAAAGTCACATAGTAACAAAAAGTGTATGCAGCTTTTAATTTATTATCTTAGTGATGAATAAATCTAAAAAAATGATAAAACAGAAAATAAAATATGAACCTGAACAAACTGCTAAAGAAGTTATAACTACAAGACTTATGGCAGGTCTATAATATCAAAGTTAGTAATGATAGGAATAGGGACAAAAGGGAAATTGAGCTATGAGACCTCAAACTATATTATACAGCAACAGTCATCAAAATCCTCTGCTGTTTGGTTTAAAAATAGAGATATATATCAATGGAACAGACTAGAGTAGGAAAAATCAGAAGAATTAGAACTCAGTAATCCAATGTTCAATATATTGAAAAGCATAAATTATTTGATTAAAAAAGCTCTTGGGAAAACTTGGGAAAACTAGAAAACAAATTAGCAGAAATTAGGTTTAAATCAATACCTTACACCATATTCTAAAGTACATTGTAAATATACACATGACCTTAATATTTAAGATCATATCACAAAGATTACAAGAAAAGCAGATTTTATGCCTCTCACAGATATGGAGTGAGATATATTCGTAATTAAATCAGAGCTAGAGGTTCTTAAAAAAGTGGGGAAATTTTTCATATAAAATTTCTTTGGTAAGAGTGTAGCATGTATATGTGTATGCATGTATAGATATGTGTATATATATGTGTGTGTATACACATACATGAAAAATCAATCCCCAATAGATGAGTGATCAAAGAATATGAACAGTTCTCAAAAGAATTGCAAACTATTTACCATATGAAAGAATGCTGCAAATTATAAATAAAATAGAAGCAAATCAAAACATTTCTCAGGTTTTAACTCTTTTTTTTTTTTTTTTTTACAACTTGGCAAAAATAACAGAAGATTAGAAGATTAGAGGAAGTGTGAGAAAGAAGACACATTAGTACATTGTAGGTGGAGCTGTAAATCAGTACAATTTTAGAAAGCAATTTGAAATTTTGCAATAAAATGACCAGACTCTTTGGCTAGAAATTATGCTGCTAGGCTTATTCCTTAGAGAAGTCATTGATAGAAAAGAATGCCTCCATATTTACTAAAATATTTATAGTAGCATTTTTGCCATAGCAAAGAATTAAAAATAAAATAGAACCTCAGAGAAATTAATTCCCCTACAAAGGGAAAATTTCATGTGGTATTCCATTTTAGCATGATAATAGACATAAATGTGTGCATGTATACTGGCATGTATGTATGTATACATATATATATGGGGGGAATAGATAGATAGATACCCCAAATGATAATATTATTTGCAGTGAGGAAACACTAGAAATTTTCCCAATAGAAAAAGATGTATTCAATATTATTTGAAGTAGTCTTAAAAGTGCTAGGAATAGCAATAAGATGAGAAAGAAATTAAAGCCATAAACATAAGCAAATAGGAGACAAAATTATCTCCATCCACAGATGATGGTTTATTTAGAAGACCCCCCCAAAAAAAAGCAGATTAATTCAGATAATGAATAGTTTCAGTAAAGAAAAAAAAAAGTAAAATCCATGAAAATCAATACCATTTCTCTGTAACAATAACAAAACCCAATAGGAAATGATAGAAAAGAAAATCATGTTAAAAAAAACTACAAATGACTTAATATATATACCTTGGAATCATTCTATCAAGATACATTCTTGATCTAGGTCATAATAGCTGAGCTTGGTGGCACATTACTATGATCTTCTGCTAAATAGAAAGGCTGGAGCTAGTACATTGAGATAGGAAGTTCTGAGCTAATAAGGTATCTATGTTAAGTCCAGGGTCAGTATAGTGATCCCTTAGAATAGTGTGGGCATCAGGTGATTTGTAGGAAGGGTCAACTTGGTCTTGGTCAGAAATGGAGCAGGTTAAAATTTCTGTGCCTATTAATAATAGAATTGGCCCTTTTGTAGCTGGTGTACTTCCAATTTGGGTAAGATAGGGAGACCAAGCCTTGAAAATAAATGAATAAACAAATGATCTAGTTAAATATTTAATGAAATTGTAAACTCATTTTTAAAAAATGAACAACTTGGAAATCTGCATTACTGATGATTGGTGTGCCAATGAAAATGACAATACTACCAAAATTTATTTACAGATTTAATGCTATACTGATCAAACTACCAAGGAAGCTAGGCAAAATAATAACCCAATTCATTCATAGAAATAAAAGCTCAAAAATACCAAATAAAATCAGAGAAGGAATGTAAGGAGAACAGTGTCTTCAGACCTCAAATTATATTAGAAAGCTATAATCATAAAAAAAATTGTTAAAAAAAATAGAAGAGTAGGAAACTAGAACAGATTAGATAAGGATCAATTGGGAAACAATAAAACTTAACTCAATGTTGAATAAACCTAAGAATAGAAATTACTTATTTCTAGAGATCTGATAATCATCTGTAGAGGCTTAGAGAATGGGATTCTATTTGGTTTTTTTGTTTGTTTGTTTTTGCTTTTTGCTGAGGCAATTGGGGTTAAGTGGCTTGCCCAGGGTCACACAGCTAGGGAATGTTAAGTGTCTGAGACCAGATTTGAACTCAGGTCCTCCTGACTTCAGGGCTGGTGCTCTAACCACTGCGCCACCTAGCTGCCCTATTTGTTTTTTCTTGACATAAATAACTCCTTACAATTAGCCTCTAATTCTGGCATATTGAACAATGACATACACTTCTTGGAATCTGAGTTCACTCCACCCCATATGTTCACTGCTCATTAGGTCAACAGCATATAAAGAGCGCATCCACATCCCTGTTGTTTCTTTTCTTTATAGTCTTGCTTTATTTACTTATTTTCTTTCCCTTCAAGAAACAAGTTGTCTTTTCCAGAGGATAAAAACTCATTCAGTGGGATTTCTCCATCTGATCCTGCTGTCACTACATATTTTTGAATAAAGCTTTCTTTGACCTGAATCTGGCAACCACTAAATTGCAAACTATGATTCCTGGCAGAAAAGATGCTGATACCATAGTTGCAAGTCCAGTATACGAACTACAGGGGGAGTAGCTGTACATTGCTCTCTTCTCTGGCCCATGATATCACACTGCTGGATCAGAATCTGACAAGAGTATATAATTACTCATTTTACCTGAAGTTGCAAGTAGATTTCCACAAAAAGTAAGGATAGTTCTTTTTAAATTTCCATTAAGAGTTATAGAGGAAGTCTACCTGAAGTTTTCATACTTAATCAAGGAACCCAAATTTCCCTTTTAATAAATAGATCAAAGGGGCAGCTAGGTGGCACAGTGGTGAGAGCACCAGCCCTGAAGCCAGGAGGACCTGAGTTCAAATCTGGTCTCAGACACTTCCTAGCTGTGTGACCCTGGGCAAGTCACTTAACCCCAACTGCCTCAGCAAAGAGTAAATAAATAGATCAAAATGACCTTTTTTCCTCCTTCTATTTCTGTAACAACTGATTCCATGAATGGAACGCTATAGAAAGAAGAAAACCCACAAGACTGAGATTTAGAAGAATGGGTTCTCTGAATTTGTTGTCTCTGAGTGTGTAGTCCCTACTTAAGGGATTGTACAAGAAGTTTGGAAGTCTCTTCAAGTTTCATAATAGACCCTTTCATCTGTTATCAAGTTAGGCATCACAAAAGCCATCAGAGCCAGTGACTGAAAGCTCAAGCAATATGCACATTTCAGAGCATCAATTATATCTGGTGCCTTTCTCTCTGTCACTCCTCTTCTCCCTGAGTATACCTGTAACTGTAAGCCATCTATTTGTCAGAACTCGGGCTTCCACCTTAGAAGTTCCCTTATCACACATAAAGTATTAATTCAGCAGGTATCCCAAGCAGTGGGAACATAGACTGGTAGAATATGGTGGTAGATATATTGGTAGAATAGGGGTAAGAATTGCCCTGAATTAGTCTCTCTTTGAATTTCATGTGTTTGTAATGGGACTAAGTCAGTCAGTCCAAGTAAGTTGTAGCACCCTAACCCCCAAAGGACCTTCAGCATATAAATTATATGTATTTTCATTATGTTCAAAGATTTGCAAGTTTCTGAACAAATGGAACTTATATACTAGGAGCTATCCCACTAAGCAGTTTGTTAAGGAAGGAACATGGACTTTGATATTTGTTGAATTTGTAATAACAAAAAAAAAACAATAAATATTCAGAATAACATAAAAGAAAAAATACTGAATAAGATTGAGTCTTTGTTGTGCAGTTAATATAGAGTTCCTAAAAGCTGAATAATATCACACTTCAATCAGAGACTGACTCTGAAAATTCAATCATTAAAAAGTCAGTTTATAGAAGTTTACTAGTGCTGTAATCATTGCATAAATTATTCCCCTGACTCTGCTTTCTTTACTCTGCATCAAAGAAAAAAGGAAAGAACCTATATGCGCAAATTTATAATTATTGAAGCATTCTCTGTTGTAGCAAAAAAAAAAACTGAAAAAATTGGATTTCATCCTTTTCCTTTCATCTAAAAAACATAAAAGTGGAAATTGTATGTGACACGAAATTACTATATAGCTTTTTTTAAACAAAAAAAAGAATATATCAAATTTAACAAAGTAGTTCCAATATTGTTCCACTTGTCTGCCTCCTAAACTGTCTTTTGCTTTCTTCTGTGTATATTCTTTTTAACATTTCATAAATGCTTTTATCTTCTTTTTTTTCTTTCTGGTACTATGCCTCATCTCATTCCCATATGTCACCCTTTAAAGAAAAGCCCTTTCTTATATCAAATAGAGTTAAACAAAATAAATCTACACATTGGCTTACTATGTCTTACTACTGGCACCTCTAGTCTATTACCTCTCTAAAAAGAAATGGGAAGAATGATTCACCATCAGTCTTCTAGAATCATGATAGATCATTGCACAGATCAGAGCTTTAAAGTATTCCACAACAGGTTTTGTTTTGTTTTGTTTTGTTTTGTTTTTTAAATAATGCTATAGTCTTTGAATAAATTGTTCTCCTGGTGATCATCACTCTACATTGTATCAATTTATACTAACCTTCTCAGGTCTCTCTCAATTCATGCCTTTTGTCCTTTTTTTTTTTTTACAGCACTATGACATTATATTTCATACATACCATATTTTCTTTGGTCATTCCCCAAATAATAGGGACCAACTTTGTTTCCAGGTTTTTTTCATATCAAAGAATTCTTCTATAAATATTTTTATACTATAAGTATTTTCCTTCTTTCTTTAATTGTTTTGGAATATATACCTAGTAGCAATATCATTGAATCAAAAAAAATTAGTAACTTTAGGGGTATAGTTGCAATTTGCCTTCTAGATTGGTTACATCAGCCCTCAGCTACAACATCTATGTATTAGTATGTTTGTCCTTCAAAAAGTGTTATTTTTTTTTTCATCTTCACCAATCTGGTGGGTATGAGATGGAATTTCAGAACTGCTTTCATTTATATTTCTCCAAATATTAGTCCACTTTGAACATTTTTCATATGGCTTTATCTTTCTTTAATTAAGAATTATCCATATTCTTTTTTTTAATTTTATTTTATTTGCAAAACATATGTATAAGAATTATCCATATTCTTTAACCATCTAACAAAGATAATTTTATTCTTTTATATTTGCATAAATTCCCTATATATCTTGAGTATCAGATCTTTAGCAGAAAAATTTATTGCAGATTTTTCCCAATTAATTCTTTTATCTTCTAACTCCAACTGCATTGCTTTCATTTGTGTAAAAATTTTTCATTTCTATATAATCAAAATTGTTCATTTTATCTCCTGTGATGCTCTCCATCTTTTCTCACTATACCTCTTGTCACTATACTGTGTTTCTATACCTCAAATCTTATTTAGTCAAGAATTCTTAGTCTATGTATACATGTGAGTGATACTTTCTTCCTTGCTCCCCTAAATTATGCCTTTTTTTAATTAAAACTATTTTATTTAATCATTTAAATATTTATTTAAAACTAAATACAAAATAAGAAAAAAATAGAAAAAGAAAAACAGAAAAAGGAAAATATAAAACAAAATAAAACATTGTCATGTGCCCAGCAGAACATCAAGGAGGATTAAAATATACAACTATAAATTTTCATTTTGAGAAAACATATAATAAAATAAGACATTTTATTCATGACTGTCCATATTTTCTTTGCCTCCTTGTAGGTAATTCTTGTGTTCTTTGCTGTGCACTTTTTACTTTATTCTTATTTTCTTCTTTCATCCTTCCAACCTCCCTGAAGTAGGCTACATATAAGCACAGATTTACATAGAGATACATAGATACATAGATACATGGATACATAGATAATGACAAGAGAGAGAGAAAGACATTCACACCCAAACAGATATACATATATACAGCTATATGGAAAGATACACATATATATACATGCACACACAGATATATATATATGCATTTACATATACATAAACATGCATCTAAAACAATATTATATAGCTGACATATGATGTAGATTTTTTTCTTGAATGAATCTTTATGTTTGACCTTGTCTAAGATCAATTATTACTACACTTATTTTTATTCTAATAAATTCCACTCCTGATCCTTGTTATTGTATATATATTTTGCACATACACACACACACACACACACACACACACACACATATATATGTATATATATTGTATTTTCTATCCTATCCTTGCTAATTCTTCTATTTAGTTGTACTCCTTAACTTGCCTTGTTATTATTAAACCTTCCATGGATCCCTCTGTTATTTTCTTCCCGTCTTCTCCCTCCCTCTTTATCCCATTCCCATTAATCTATATACCTTATTCCACTCTCATTAATCTAAATGCCCTTTTACCTTATCCTATGCTACCCTTTCCTTCCCTCTTTAACCCTTTCTCATTAATCTAAACATTTTGTCCCACTCTTATCATTTTATACACCTTTCTATATTCTATATTCCACCTTGTTCCATTCTTTTCCCCTTTATTTCTTTATAGATTTTGGAGAGGGCTATACTCTTTATGTTATACATATATGTATTGTTCCCTACATGAGTACATTTTCAGAATTACCAACTCTCCTCCTCCATCTAATGCTTCTGTGCCAGTTCTTTTTCTGCACGTCATTCATATAGTATAATTAATATTTTACCTTTTTTTGCTCTTTAGAGTCAGATCATACTCAGCTCTGCCCAAATCTGTCTTTTAAACTACCCAATTACTGATATCAATCTTTAATATGTTTTACATTTCCACATATAAAGCATAAACAATTTGTCCTTATTCAGCCCCTTGAAATTAGTCTTTGAAGTTGGCTCTTATGTGTTTAATTTTCTATTGAGTTCAGCTTTGGTTGAAACAAAATCCTGAAAATCTGCCACTTTGCTGATTTTTTTTTTTGTTGTCATTCAATGTTATGCTTAGTTTTGCTAGATATGATATATTTATTTAAAGGCCTAGTTCTTTTGATTGTCAATATACAATATTCCAGGACCTGTGGTTTTTTATTGTGGCTGCAAATAAATCCTGTACAATTATAATTATAACTCCAGCATATTTAAATATTTGGGTTTTTTAGTTTGTTTCTTATAAAATTTTCTCTTTGATGGGGGAGTTTTGAAATTTAGCAGTAATGTTCCTATGTGTTTTCCTTGTAGGATCTCTTTGGAATAGTGATCTGTGAGTTTTTTTTTTCTTATTTCTACTTTTTCATCTAATTCTATCACTTCAGGATAATTTTTTATGATTATTTCTTGAATTATTGTGTCAGGGCTTTTGTTGTTGTTGGGTTTTGGTCACAATTTTTAAGTAGTCCAATCATTCTTATGTTTTTTTTTTTTCTTTATCTGTTCTCTATATCTGGTGCTTTTTTTATATTTCACATTCTCTTCTATTTTTTGATTCTTCACTGGTTTTTCTTTGTCCAGGTCTATTTTTCAAAAAATTATTTTCTTTTCTAAGACTGTATTTCCTTTTCTAGTTAGCTTACTTTCTTTTCAAAATCTTCTTAATTTCTTGGATTTTTTCTTTTTAGTTTTTCCTTAATCTCTCTCATTTCAATTCTAAAGGTTTTTTTGAGTTTTTCTATAAATTCTTTCTGGGTGGGTATTAATTTAACTTTACTCTTTGGGGTAGGAGAGATTTTTAAAATTATTAAATAAATAAATAAATAATTTCTGTTATGTCCAGACTAGTTCTCTGGAGGATCTCGGTACAGCCTGAATCCTTGGTCTTAGAAGAGGAGTGAAGAGGCAGGACTCATTGGATGGTCAAACATGGAATCCATTTATTCTAAATTCTCTCAGCCTTATATAATCTAATACTCTTACATAACCATAGAACACTGCCCATGTGCTAACTATATACTTTGCATGGAACCACATAACCATCTTGCTATTGTATGTAGATGTCTCTTTGCCACCTGGTAACACTCTGCATTAAATACAACACAGGATGTAATGCCCACTGACTTCTCAGGTGAGAGACCTTAGGGGAGATGGGGATCTGAACCAGACATTATCAACAGGTTCCTTCTGGGCTCAAGGGTCTTATATCTCACCCAGAGTTCACCCACTATCTGTGGCTCTCTACAAATTTCCTCCTCTGAAGATAAATTCTGGGGTCTTCCCTATTTACATAGTAAGTTTCTGTGATTTGATTCTTTCTCTTTTACCTGATCTTTTAAAAAAGAAATGAGGGGCACCTAGGTGGCACAGTGGATAGAGCACCAACCCTGAAGTCAGGAGGACCTGAGTTCAAATCTGGTGTCAGACACTTAACATTCATTCCTTAGCTGTGTGATCTGGGCAAGTCACTTAACCCCAATTCCCTCAGCAAAAAGCAAAAAAAAAAAAAAAAAAAAACTTATTAGTATATCCATCTCTAGTCCTGGGGTAAGGAGATGGTGCCTCTCACTTCACATCAGCTCTCCATTTGATGTAGAATCCCAAACCAAGAACTCCATCATCTTATAAGTGCCTTCCTGCCCCACTGCTTCTGTACTTAGTAGGTGTACTAGTTCCTTGTCACCCAGAGCAGCTGGAATTGCTGTTCCTTATCAGTTCCCTCAGTCTTTCCTGACCCAGACCCCTACTCCCCACACTGTCCAGAAGTGGAAGTGGCTTCCAGCTTGCTGTTTCTACAGAGCTAGCCTGTAGGTGTTTGCACTTCACATCAATTAAATCTCTTTCTCAGAGTCTTTCTTTGAGTCTTCTTGGGTTATAGACCTTTGTTCTGCTTCAAATTTTATTTGTTTTTTGCTGGTCTATTTTTGCCTTGAGGTCCAATTTTATTTTATTTGGGGAGGGGGGAAGGAATCTGGAAAGTTTGGAATTTTCTAACCTACCCTCCCAACTATACAGAATTTTCTGCTTAGAGGGCCTTTAAAAAAATCTACTATATACTATATACTATATACACTTTAAGCTTATTATGATATATAATATGAGATGTAGATCTATATTTAACATCTATTAGACTGCTTTCTAATTTTCTCAATAGTTTTTGTCTAGCTACACAATAGTTTCTCTAGCTACACTCTGTAGCTAGAATGTTAAGATTTACCAATCACCAGTTTATTTTGCTTAATTGCTTTTTTGATCCCATTTACCTTATCTGACTTGATGCATGACCTCTCTTAAAAAAATTATAAAATTAATCTAGTGGAACAAATAGTTAAGAATCACAAGGAAAATAGTGAAAAAGATATGGGAAGGAAGAAATAGAAGTATCAGATCTCAAAATATACTTCAAGAAATATGTATGTATACTTTAAAGTAGCAATTATAAGAGAGGTTAATATCTCTCTAAGTCTGTCTTCAGTTCTATAAAGTGTGCTATATGATTGTATTCCCATAATTCCTGAAAATATCTTGGTATGGAAACTATGAATTATTTTATATAATCTGTATTATTTTTGGCTGAGGTAATTGGGATTAAGTGACTTGCCCAGGGTCATACAGCTAGGAAGTGTTAAATATCTGAGACCAGATTTGAATTCAGGTCCACTGCGCCACCTGGCTGCTCCTATTCTATATATTTTTTTAAGAATAATTTTTTTTTCTACTTTATGCTTCTGAGTTTTGTTGGTAATATACAGAAAGGCTACTAGAATTCTGTGGGTTTATTTTGTATTCTGTAACTTTATTAATATTATTAATTGTTTCAATTAATTTTAGTTGAATCTTTAGGTTTCTCTAAGCAAATCATGTCATCTGCAAAAAAATGAAAATTCTCTCTTTTTTGCCTATGCTTATTCCCTCAACGTTTTTGTTTTATTGCTGTAGATAGACTTTCTAGATCTATGTTAAAATCCAACATATGATCATGTTTTAAATATGAACTGGTAATACTTTATGGAATTTTATTGGATTTTAAGTACCCTAATAGCATGTTTAATTCTACAGGAGTCTTTCCTACACAGAACACTCAATATACTAAACTGTAGTCAGGACTTATCCCACCCAGCTCACTGAAGAATCCTGTTTCCTTGATATCCCTACTGAAGAGCAAGCATCAACATGTATCAGGGAAGATCTGCATTGTAATTTCATCCTTTTTTACAAATCTTCCTTTGTTTAGGATACCATTAATTCATTTCACCTGGGACAAGTAAAATTGCAACAAAACTAGACAGTTTCTGCAGGGCAAAATAACATTTCATTAACAGTAATGTATACTATGTAAATAGTAATGTGCAATGTGTAATAGTAATATGTAAATTCTTAGTAAAATGGGTCACACTGGCTTTTTCAACCAAAAAGCCAGCCACCTGATCATATCAATTCATTAGTTAGGCTAGCAGTAACCAATAGGAGTCAATGATCTCTCTCAATGACAAAGAGCCTATGTGGAACCAATCTTTTAAACCCAAATTTGTCTTCCTTCTGATTGGCCCAATAGCTCATCATTTGGACCTTCCTTGGCAAAGGCAAAACAATCCTAATTGGTAGAGATTTTAATGAAAATGTAGGTTAAGAGTTAGTTCAGCTCCTCCCTATTACTTCCTCATTGAGAGACTGCAGGAATCCTCAGGTTATAGGATTAATCTGGAACTGGAGAAAGTGGGCTGACCATCAGCATTAAACTCCTCTCTGACTCTTGCAGAATGGTAATCCTTTTATGAAACCCAACTGTCTCTAGAAGTCTTGCCTAGGGGAAAAAAAAATCTCAATCAGGTTTCTCCCTGATTTCCCCTTGAAGACCAAGTCACTCCTAACTTAAATGAGGAAAGGTAAATTCAGAGAGTTGTCCCCTGGGGAGAGCCTAACTGGTTCAGTTTAAAGGCAAATAGAAAGGGGGAGTCCCATTCTAAACTGATTGAGGTGGGGGAGTCTTGGAATGATCCTATCCATCAATCATGACTTAGTCCATTCTGGGAGAGGTCTTTTGAACTAGACTAAAAGATAGGGTTCAGACAAAAATGGGGAAAGGATGTATTACAGAGTAATATTACTATATATTCCTCACATAGGGCCAAATCCTACCAACTATTCCAGGGCAGCTAGATAGCACAATGAATAAAGTCCTGGACCAGAGTTTTGAAGACTCATCTTTCAGAATTCAAATTTGGCCCCAAACACTAGCTGAGTGATCCTGAGAGAATAACTTAACCCTGTTTGCCTCAGTTTTCACATTTGTAAAATGAATTGGAAAAGAATGTTTCAAACCACTCCAGTATTTTTGCAAATAAAACCCCAAATGGGGACTGAAAAACAAAAATTAATTATCAAATGATACAGCATAATATCAATTTTCCTAACAACCAAAACTCTTTCATTCTCCAAGAAGAGCATGACATCAGGGAAGTCATACCATGACATGCAAGTGAATTGGACTTAACTGAGGGAGGGCTGTGAAAGGTCATCTGCCTTACTTTCCCCTCCTGAGCCATCTGGGTCCAGGGCCAAGATACAGATCCAGAAGACTGTGGATGGTCCTGGATAAAATAGGACACCTTGATCTTTTTAAGTTAAGGTTTTCAACGGGACTCAGTTTGATTGAGACCATACTCAATTCAGGGATGAAGGCTAGGTAGTAACTGAGGCAAAGAATCTCTTCTTTCACCTAGTCCAAAAAAAAAAAAAAAAAAAATCTAAATAAGTAAATAAATGAATCTGGGAGGGGAAGACATTCGGGATTTCTGGCCAAAGCATAAATGGCTGTTATTTACATTCAAAATTAGGTCAATCAGGACCTAAACAACAACCAAATAGGGCTTGGCCTAGGACCTATTGGTGGCCAATTAGAATCAGATTGGTTTGCAACAAAATCTAGCCAGTAAACCCCAAGATATCTTGGGAGGATTCAGAAGTGCAAAAGAGGAAAAAATGCTTTTAAGAGCATCTGTAAGTAAGGGTATGAATGGGATAAACTGAGTGAAGACTTGTCATAAGACAATAGACATAAGACATAAGAATGTGATCTTCACCCATGTCTTAATTGTGATTTGAGACTTTGCAATAACAAGTTGAGCTAGAGCTAAGAGCTGCAGATGTTCAATTATCTTAGATAAACATTTTCCTCTGCTTCCCCCACACACACACACAACTCTTAATTAGAATTTAAATACTTAATGAGTAAAGAGTTTGTTATTTTCTAATATTCTTTTGTTTCTGGGATAGATTTCCATGTTTAGGGTATAAGCCTGGATTCCCCAAGACAATGGGAGAAAAGATGCCCCCCCCTTTTGGTTAGGGTCTATATAATCTTGTGTTTTGCAGTTTGCACTCCATTACTGATGACATCTTGTCTGTTAGGAATTGCCCTTTCTTGCAAAATTGTTGTTTTTTTTTTTAATTTTATTTTATTTGCATAACATATGTGTGGGTAATTCTTCAACAATAACCCTTACATAGCTTTCCGTTACAAATTTTTCCCCCCAACTCCCCACCCCTCCCCTAGATGGCAGGATATCCACTACATGTTAATTATGTTAAAATATTGGCAAATCGAATATATGTATACATATTTCCAAACTTATCATTGTTGTGCAAGAAAAATCTTATCTACACAAACGATATGTCAGATAAAGGAAACACAATGTAAGCAAACATCAATCAAGGAGTATGAGATTGTTATGTTGTGGTCCACATTTCGCATCCCTCTCTCTGGGTGTATATGGCTTTCTTCAGTGAACAATTGGAGGTTGTTTGAAACATTTCATTGTTGAAGAGAGCCATGTCCATCAGAATTGATCGTCATATAGTACTGTTGTTGCCGTGTATAATGATCTCCTGGTTCTGCTCATTTCACTCAGCAACAGTTCATGTAAGTCTCTCCAGGCTGAAATCATCTTGCTGGTCATTTCTTACAGAACAATAATATTCCATAATATTCATATACCATAATTTATTCAGCCATTCTCCAATTGAAGGGCATCTATTCAATTTCCAGTTTCTAGCCACTACAAAAAGGGCTGCCACAAACATTCTTGCACATGTGGGGCCTTTTCCTTCCTTTATGATTTCTTTGGGATATAAGCCCAATAGAAATGCTGCTGGGTCAAAGGGTATGCACAGTTTGATAACTTTTTGAGCGTAGCTCCAAATTGTTCTCCAGAATGGCTGTATCCGTTCACAGCTCCACCAACAATGCATCAGTGTCCCAGCCCTCCCACAACCCCTCAACATTCATCATTAACTTTTCCTGTCATTTTAGCCAATCTGACAGGTGTGAAGTGGTATCTCAGGGTTGTCTTGATTTGCATTTCTCTGATCAATAGTGATTTGGAGCACCTTTTCATATGACTATAAATAGTTTTAATTTCATCCTCTGAAAATTGTCTGTTCATATCCTTTGACCATTTATTGATTGGAGAATGGCTTGAATTTTTATAAATATGAGACAATTCTCTATATATTTTAGAGATGAGACCTTTATCAGAACCCTTAAATGTAAAGATGATTTCCCAATTTATTGCTTCCCTCCTAATCTTGTGTGCATTGATTTTGTTTGTACAGAAACTTTTTAACTTAATATAGTCAAAGTTATCTATCTGGTTTTCAATTAAGAGTTCCAGTTCTTCTTTGGACATAAATTTATTCCATCTCCATAGGTCTGAGAGGTAAACTATATTACATTCCTCTAATTTACTTATAGTATCACTCTTTATATCCAGATCATGAACCCATTTAGATCTTATCTTGGTATGTGGTGTTAGATGTGGGTCAAGCCCTAATTTCTTCCACACTAGTTTCCAGTTTTCCCAGCAGTTTTTGTCAAATAGTGAATACTTATCCCAAAAGCTGGGGTCTTTGGGTTTATCAAAAACCAAATTGCTATAGTTATTGCCTAGTTTGTCTTGTGATTCTATCCTATTCCACTGATCGACTACTCTATTTCTTAGCCAGTACCAAATGGTTTTGATGACCGCTGCTTTATAATATAGTTTTAGATCTGGTACAGCAAGTCCACCATCGTCAGCCTTTTTTTTCATTAATCCCCTTGAAATTCTTGACCTTTTGTTTTTCCAAATGAACTTTGCTACTATTTTTTCTAGATGTGTAAGATAATTTCTTGGGAGTTTGATTGGTATGGCACTAAATAAGTAAATTAGTTTGGGTAGTATTGTCATTTTTATTATATTCGCTCGTCCTACCCATGAGCATTTTAAGTTTTTCCAATTGACTAGGTCTGATTTGATTTGTGTGGAAAGTGTTTTGTAATTTAGTTCATATAGTTCCTGACTATCCCTTGGCAGATAAATTCCCAAATATTTTATACTATCAACAGTTATTTCGAATGGAATTTCTTTTTGTATCTCTTGCTGCTGAACTTTATTGGTAATATATAAAAATGCTGATGATTTATGTGGATTTATTTTGTATCCTGCCACTTTGCTAAAGGTGTGAATTGTTTCTAGTAGTTTTTTAGTTGAGTCTCTAGGGTTCTCTAAGTATACCATCATGTCATCTGCAAAGAGTGATAATTTGGTTTCTTCACTAACTACTCTGATTCCTTTTATCTCTTTTTCTTCTCTTATTGCTAAAGCTAACATTTCTAATACAATATTAAATAGTAATGGTGACAGTGGGCAGCCTTGTTTCACTCCTGATCTTATTGGGAATGGTTCTAGTTTGACTCCATTACATATGATGCTTGCTGAAGGTTTTAAGTAGATACTACTAATCATTTTAAGGAAAAGCCCATTTATTCCTATACTCTCCAGTGTTTTTGATAGGAATGGGTGTTGGATTTTATCAAAGGCTTTTTCTGCATCTATGGAGATAATCATATGGTTTTTATTAATTTGGTTATTAATATAATTGATTATGCTAATAGTTTTCCTAATATTGAACCAGCCCTGCATTCCTGGTATAAATCCTACTTGGTCATGATGTATCCTGGGGATGACTTTCTGTAATCTTGTTGCTAAAATCTTATTTAAAATTTTTGCATCAATATTCATTAGGGAAATGGGTCTATAGTTTTCTTTCTCAGTTTTCTCCCTACCTGGTTTAGCTATCAGCACCATATCTGTGTCATAGAAGGAATTTGGTAGTACACCTTCTTTCCCTATTTTTTCGAATAGTTTATATAGTATTGGGATTAATTGTTCCTTGAATGTTTGGTAAAATTCACATGTAAATCCATCTGGTCCTGGAGATTTTTTCTTAGGGAGTTGATTAATAGCTTGTTCTATTTCTTTTTCTGAAATAGGGCTATTTAAATAATTTATTTCCTCTTCTGTTAATCTGGGCAATCTATATTTTTGTAGATATTCCTCCATTTCATTTACATTATCAAATTTATTGGCATAAAGTTGGGCAAAGAAACTCCTAATTATTACTCTAATTTCCTCTTCATTGGAGGAAAGTTCTCCCTTATCATTTTTGAGACTAATAATTTGATTTTCCTCTTTCCTTTTTCTAATCAAATTAACTAAAGGCTTATCTATTTTGTTGGTTTTTTCATAAAACCAACTCTTACTTTTATTTATTAATTCAATAGTTTTCTTATTTTCAATTTTATTGATCTCCCCTTTAATTTTCAGAATTTCCAATTTGGTATTTAATTGAGGGTTTGTAATTTGGTCTTTTTCTAGCTTTTTTAATTGTAAGCCCAGTTCATTAATCTTCTCCTTCTCTGTTTTACGCAAGTAAGCATCTAGAGATATAAAATTACCCCTTATAACTGCTTTAGCCGAGTCCCACAAATTTTGGTATGTTGTCTCATTGTTGTCATTCTCCTGGATGAAATTTTCGATTGTGTCTATAATTTGCTCTTTCACCCATTCGTTCTTCAGGATTAGATTATTTAATTTCCAAATAACTTGTGGCCTATTTTCTCCTGGCCTTATATTACATGTGAGTTTTATTGCATCATGATCTGAGAAGGATGCATTTACTATTTCTGCTTTTCTGCATTTGATTTTGAGGTTTTTATGCCCTAACACATGATCAATTTTTGTATAAGTTCCATGAACCCCTGAGAAAAAAGTATACTCCCTTCTATCACCATTTCCTCCAGAGATCTATCATACCTAACTTTTCTAGCCTTTTGTTAACCTCCCTAACTTCTTTCTTATTTATTTTGGAATTTGATTTATCTAATTCTGAGAGAGCAAGGTTGAGATCTCCCACTAGTATAGTATTACTGTCTATTTCTCCTTGCATCTCTCTTAACTTCTCCTCTAGGAATTTGGATGCTATACCACTTGGTGCATATATGTTAAGTATTGATACTGCTTCATTGTCTATGGAACCCTTTAGTAAAATGTAGTTTCCTTCCTTATCTCTTTTAATTAGATCTATTTTTGTTTTTACTTGATCAGAGATAAGGATTGCTACCCCTGCCTTTCTTTGTTCACCTGAAGCATAGAAGATTCTGCTCTAGCCCTTTACCTTCACTCTGTATGTATCTCTATGTTTTAGATGTGTTTCTTGTAAACAACATATTGTAGGATTCTGGCTTTTAATCCAGTCTGCTACCCGCTTCCGTTTTATGGGAGAGTTCATCCCGTTCACATTCACAGTTAAAATAACTATATCTGTATTCTCTGCCATCTTATTTACCCAGAGTTATGATTTTCTCTTCCCTTTTCCCTCTCTCCCTTCCCCCCTCCCCAGTACTTTGCTCTTGATGACCACCTCCCACCAATAATCCTCCTCCCTTTAGAGCCCCTCCCTCCCCTTTATACCTTTCCCCTAATCCTTCTATTAGTTTATCCCTTTCCTTTTCTCCCCTCCCTCCTACCTTCCCACAAGGAGGGTCAGGTCTTTCTTTGAAGCCAAATGTGTCTGATATACTCTCTTAGAGCCCAATCTAATGAGAGTAAGGTTTACACAATACTCATTGCCCTCCCTTCTTTCCCTCAATTATATTAGATCTTCTATGTCTCTTTATGAGATTTTGCCTTATTTTACCTCCTTTATTTTTACTTTATTTTGCCTCCTTTTCCCCCTCCCCCCTTTTTCTTTTTCAGTATGGTATCCCTTCCACCTCTAATTTCTTTTCCATTATTATCAAAGAAAAATCAAATTATACTGCCATTCTTTAAAGGATACCTCTAGTAGGAATATAGTTCTCAAGAGTTTTCCTTTTTACCTTTTTATGTTTCTCTTGAGTTCTCTATTTGGAGGTCAAATTTTTTGTTCAGATCAGGTCTTTTCATTAGAAATAGGTGAAATTCTCCTGTATCATTGAATGACCATCTTCTTCCCTGGAAAATGATGCTCATTCTAGCTGGATAACTTATTCTTGGCTGTAATCCAAGTTCTTTTGCCTTTCGGAATATCTGGTTCCAGGCCCTTCGATCCTTCAATGTGGAAGCTGACAGATCCTGTGTAATTCTAATGACAGTTCCTCGGTATTTGAACTGTTTCTTTCTAGCTGCTTGCAATATCTTTTCCTTGGTGCGATAGTCCTGAAATTTGGCCACGATATTCCTTGGGGTTTTAATTTTGGGGTCTCTTTCTGGAGGTGATCGGTGAATTCTTTCAATGTCAATTTTGCCTTCTGATTCTAAAACATCAGGGCAATTCTCTTTCATGATTTCCTGGAAGATAGCATCCAGGTTCTTTTTTTCATCGTGGCTTTCAGGGAGTCCGATAATCCTTAAATTGTCTCTCCTGGATCTGTTTTCCAAGTCAGTTGTTTTTCCTAGGAGATATTTCATATTTTCTTCTATTTTTTCATTTTTTTGTTTTTGTTTAACTGATTCTTGAAGTCTTATTGAGTCATTTACTTCTATTTGTTCAATTTTAATTTTTAAAGTATTATTTCCTTCAGTTATCTTTTTTAGCTCCTTTTGTAGCTGGCCAATTGAATTTCTTAATTCAGTGCATTCTTTTTCCGTTTTGCCAGTTTTATTTTTCAGTGAATTGTTGTCTTTTTCCAATTCACCAATTTTGTTTTTCAGTGAATTGTTGTCTTTTTCCAATTCACCAATTTTGTTTTTCAGTTCACCATTTTTATTTTCCAGTGAATTGGTGATTTTTTCCAAGTCACCAATTTTGTTTTTCAGTGAACTGTTTTCTTTTTCCAATTCACCAGTCCTATTTTCCAGTTTTTGATATTTCTGTTGCCCTGATCTCAATTTATTTCCCCATTCTTCTTCTAGCTCTCTTTTGAGATTCTTAATGCAATCATCCAGGTAAGCCTTCTGAAAGGGAGACCAACTTAAGTCTGCCTTTGTGGCTTCATCTGGGATTGTTTTCATAATGTCAGGATCTGGGGACTGTTCTATTTTTTCTCCGTAAAAGCTTTCTATGGTGAGAGCTCTCTTCTGCTTCTTGCTCATGATTTAAAGTTGGGATATTGGTCAAAAGCCAAGAAAACTGCAACAATTTGTATTTGCCCTGGGGCAGTTTGCCAAGTTGACTTCCAGTCTGAGGCTGGTAGGGCTAGATTCGCACTAGGACCACATTTTCAGCTGTTCTCGATCCACCCCCTTCCAAAGGCAGATCTGCCAAAGCACCTGCCTGCAAGCAGAGCAAAGTGGCCCAGGCGTCTCCCAGGGGCTTCCTGGGTGCCCAAAATCCGCCCCTCTATCGCAGCCCTGACTTCCGCCCCGGCTGGAGTCCGATCGCGACCAGCGGCCGATTTCCCCTGAGGCTAACCTTCTCCGGAGTTCTTTCAAGGTAGATCTTTTATAGAAGTGCGTTGTAGTCCAAATGCTTGGCGAGGCCCTCACTCAGAAACCAGTTGGAAGGCTTACTTTGTCTAGGTTTGAGGGAATGTCGGAGGAGTTCACAGAGAAAGCTGTCCGCAGTTCGCCATCTTGGCTCCGCCCCCCTTTCTTGCAAAATTGTAATAAATCTTCTTTGCTTTTCTACCTTGAGAGTCTCTGATTTTAATTTAGGTTGGGGTCACAGCTGTGCCACACAGGTATATTACCCTACGTGATAGTGTCAGGGAAGGAAGGAGTGGGAGAGAGAGAGAGGGAGGGAGGGAGGGAGGGAGGGAAGGAAGGAAGGAAGGAAAGAAGGAAGGAAGGAAGGAAGGAAGGAAGGAAGGAAGGAAGGAAGGAAGGAAGGAATTTTCCAATTGACCAATTCCACAGAGTTTGTTGTTTGTCCTTCATTCTCAAAGCTTCAGGGAAGTTATGTCATGACATGCAAGTGAATTGGTTTTAAGTGAGGGAGGTGATCCAAGGTAAGTAATTTTTCTCAGTTTCCTCAAATGTAAAATGGAGTAATAAGAATACTTAATTCATAAGGTTGTGATGAAGATCAAATGAGATGACTAAAGTAGCATGTAAATATAGTCTTTTAAAAAAAACTGATCAAGTTAGCTAAAGGAATTGTTAAATTTGCTAGTTGTTTCAAAGAAAAAGGTTTTAGTCTTATTTATCATTTCTCTATGGACACCTATTAGCACAGTGGATAGAATGCCATTATGAAGTCAGTAAGGCTCATTTTCCTGAATTCACATGTGGCTTCAAACAGGTATCAGCAGTGTGACTCTGAGCAAGTCACTTGACCCTGATTGCCTCAATTCCTCATTTGTAAAATGAGCTGGAGAAGGCAATGGTAAATCAATCTAGTATCTCTGTCAAAAATGCCCCAGATGGAATCATGGAGACTCAAAAAGGCCTGAATAAATCATTTCTCCAAGTCTTTATTTTCTGCTTTATCTGCTTCTCTTTTAATTTTCCAAAATTCCCTCTTTATTTCTTATTTTGGATTTATTTGCTGATGGTCTAGTTCTTCCAGCCCTGACGAAGAAAGGGATTTCTCTAAGACTCTAACCTTATTAAACAGGAAGGTGAAATTGAAAAATAGTTTCCCTGAAGGGCAATGGTTAATTGGATTTTTGCGTGTGAGAGTGTGTGTGTGTGTGTGTGTGTGTGTGTGTGTGTGTGTGTGTATTGTACTAAAAAGCCTGGAGCCTGGGGCAAAGAAGGTCTTTTTGAAGAGGAAATGCTTAATATCCCTTAAGGATCCGAATACTAATCTGTGGGGAGAGGCAAGCATGAACGGTTATTGAGGGTATTTTCTTAGTGTCAACACTTGTTCATTTTCCTTTCTCTGGGATCTGTAATCTAAAGTAGAGAAGCTCACACCTCCTGACTTGTAGAGCCGTGACTGTTTAGAACCAGAACCACCATGAGACCAGTAGAGTGCTTTGCAAGCATTTGGCATACTAGAACAATAGGCTGAAGTGCCTGGTAGAGACTAAAAGCCATGACTACATGAAAAGACTACTCCTCAGATAGAAATTAAATGCTGGGAGTGACCTGTGGGGATCAGTGCAGTAAGGATCAATGACATCAATAGAACATATTTGAGTCCCTGCAGTGAATTGCTTTTATGTATGTTCCTTACTGTTTCCACAATGTGGGGTATGTTTGTGGAAGAGCAAGAATTACAAAAATTACAATGGTACCTTAAAACAAACAAACAAAAACTATGCTATTTCACTTTGCCTTTAACTAATTGACTGAATAGAAACAGTAAACACATCACAATGGGAACTTGTGAATTACATTTAGTTTTGAATGACTGTGCTTTGGAATACTTTGATCCTGGGATAGCTTTGTGTAGGAGATCCCTATACAAGTTGGAAAGTGCTTCTCCATGCTACATTGTGGGAGCTCATCTGCAATTGCAACCTTGGATAGGGATTCACTGGAATAATTTCTTTTATTTTTCAGTCTGTGATTAGAGAGCCAATTTTCTGTTATACTTTCTTTACAGGGCAGACCAGTTTACCTGGTTGTCTGTTTAATAAGTACACATATTTTGTATTATTGAGTATGTTATGAGTATGGGAGCTATTGTTTGTCCTTCATACTTGAAGAAAACAATGATTGGTTGGAGTCAAGGTACAATGTGTTCCACTGTGGATGATCAGACCAATATTAGCTCTAAAGGCTCTGCCCCTAGTTGGGCACAAATAGTTCATTTGAACATTTGGAATGGATTTATCTCTAGATTTGCACATTGTGTATTTCCTTTGTGCTACTATTATTCTACTCATAGAGCACTGCACCTTCTTTCATGTGGGCATGGCATTCAGAGTGGTCTTGCGCCAGTGTCTCCTACAATTCATTCCAAACTTCTTCAGAGACCTGAAGAGTATCCTTGCTTCTTCTAACCTCTGTATGAGTGCTTGTGCAAGGACAACGTTTTGACTTGTCTGTGAATTGGATTTAAGTGAATCAGTTGCAAAAAAAAAAATGTCAATCTTACTCTTTCTTTGAGTCATTAAAGTCCAGTGGCAAGACTAAAGTCAAGATGACTGTTGACAATTCAGGTAGTAGTGGGTGATCTTGGATCTTTAATATTTGATCAAGCTCTAAGTGCTCCATGACACCTGTCCTGCCTTTATGGCCTCTTGGAACAAGTTGCTCTCCTTTGCCCATTCCTACAGGGAGGTCTTCACATTATTGGGGTACATATTACCTTGCTAGGCCACAAACAAATTTGATGCATGTCAGTTTTCCTTAACCTTGCTTAGTCATATACTACAATGATTTTATCCAGGTGTGGCTGCTGCTTGTGCTCCAGCTTCTTGGAGCTACAGGTAAGGGTTGGGTGATAGGTGGACACCAAAGGTAAATGGGTAAACCAGAAAAAAGATCAGTAGGCCCTCACACCAGAAGTGCTAGGCCTCCTCAAACACTCCATACACCCTCTGAAAGCTAAAGTAAATCATATGAACGTCAGATCATTAGAGCATTGATTCACTAAGACAGGGAGGATAGTGCATTGGAAAAATGCTGGCTCTGGAACCAGAGGAAATTTTTAAAGCCTAAATCTGTTAAGTCAACTTTGTGGCCTTCGACAAGTCATGAACCTCTAAGGGTATCAGTTTCTTCATCTATAAATTGAGGGTGTTAGACTTCTTGACTAAAGCCCCCTCCATGTCCAAATTTTTTATCCTATTAGTTATAGTTAAAGAAATGCCTTGTGACCTAAGCAAAAAGCACATAGAGATTCCTTTACGTGGCTCTTGGACAAATTAAGGGGAAAGAGAAATACTTACTAAGTGACATTAAGACACTGCCTATTTCCTGTATGAATGATTCCTGAATGAGTAGATTATCATAAAATTCCTAATGAATTATATGGAAAGTACTTGCAAACTGATCACTAAAATTGTTCAGAAGATGAGCACTTACTTGGATTATGAAATTTTATCATATAGAGAATTATGTTAATATATAAATAAAAATAGCTAATCAATAAAAAATACATGCTTAGAAAAAGCTTTGTTTTCATTGATGGGAGTGAGTCTAAATATTATGCATGAGTATTAGTAGGATAAAATAGAAACTTTCTCAGGAATGGTTATAAGCTACTGAAAAGTCTTAAAACACCAGTTTTTGGATTTACACAAATTCTAAAGGCTACAAATTCCAAAGTCACTTGGAAGCAATAGCTGCAAAAAAAATTGGAATTTTGCTAAAAAGACAATTAGGATGTCTGTGTCTTTTGCCCTAGAAATTCCACTGCTAGACATATGGCACAAGGAGGTCAAAGATACAAAGAATCATTAAAATATTTATAGCAGCAAAGAACTGAAACAAAGTAGAGGCTCATAGATTAGAAGGTGGCAAAACAGATTGCTACATGAATGCAAAGCAATGTTGCTGTGGCATAAGAAAATATCAATGTATTCAATACAGAGAAGCATGGGGAGATGTATATGAACTGATACAATGTGAATTAGGCAGAAACAGGAAAACAATATGCTCAATAACATAAGGAATACACATTAATATTAAGAAAATTTGAATAAAATATTGTTTCACTAATTATCATTGATGTGAAATAATGGTGTTCCTTGTCTGCCTAGGAAAAACTCTTAATAGGAATTGAAGGGTAGGGAGAGAACACAGGTGCCACATTAGAATACTCCAAATGTGGAATGGATTGTTCCAGGTGATAGTAGGTTCCCTCTTACTGGAAATCTTTGTGTAAAAACTGAATAACCATTCATTTGTAATGTGTAGTGTAGAGGGATTTTTTAAAATAGATATATTTGGGACTGGATAGCCTTTGAGTTTGCTTCTTTTGTTGTTGTTGTTGTTGAAGCAATTTGGATTAAGTGACTTGCCAGG